>JAAGNO010004107.1:0-29946 GCA_033439905.1 Ceryle rudis | reverse complement strand
TGTCCCTGCTCTCAGCAGGGGGGTTGGACCAGATGACCTCTAGAGGTCCCTTCCAACCCAGACATTTCTATGTTTCTATGTTTCTAACTTTTATCCACCATCCTAATGCAGCATGCTTGTCCACAGCAAGATGTGAGGATATTATGATTCAGAATTACATTAGTGGGCATCTGGGTTTGTGATGTAGTTTTCATTCTGAGTCCTGTTCTGAACCTTGCTGACATTTGGAGGGAGATTTGGGTTCATTTCTGTTAAGCTGGAATGCATGGATGGCATTTCTCCTGACTTCCAGCCTTGCTACCTGTGTACTGGATTGTTTTTTTCTCCACTTTGTTTTTATTTCTTAGAGGCACATCAATAACCTTTCTCCTTGGCTGTAATCCATATAGTTGTGACCCTGATGAGTTTCAGTCAGAAACTGGAAAAGGCAAGGAGAAGAAAATGAACTTCATTTCTTGCTGCTGCCTCATTTTCTGTTTGTGAGCTGGGTAAATATTGGTGCCTATAGCCAGCTCTGTCAGTTGGGTTGCCTTTTCTCCAGTTCAGGATGTTCATGGACCAGTTTGCTTGTGTGATCAGGGGCAGCTCCTGCTTCCTCCCCACAGGCCCCATCCACAAAGAGAGGACACACAGGACGGGCAGTGAAGCAAACACACCAGAAATAGAGGCTTCAGGCCAGGTTGAGCCCTCCCTTTATTTCCCTAGTGAGCCTCAGGAGATGGAGGCAGCAGGGATGGCTGTGGCCAGGCTGCCCAGGAAAAGATCCACTCCCATGAGAAGACAGGGAGTGACCTGCCCAAACTGCTGCAGCTGCTTCTTGTAAAAAGCAACCTGCTCCAACCCAGGTATTGGCCTTTTTAATCCCCAGCAGGCCCAGCCACTCTGGACTCTGCAGTCACATCATCTCTGTCCTCCCCTGCTGCTGCCTCCCTCTATCCCTCACACACTGGCATACATAGTCTGCAGCTGGTGGCCAATGCGCTGGAGCACCAGTCACAAGATGCTCTTCTGGCATCTATTTTTACAGTGCTTTTGCGAAAACATCAGTTGGGGCCTTAGAGCTGTTCCCCTTGCTGCAAGAAGCAGAGATGTGGGGGGGGTGGCCAAGGTGCTGGAGAACGCATGAACACAGAAAGGGAGAGGGTGTTTGTGCCTCCTTGGTGCCCATCTCTCTTTAGATGGTGAATTTCCTTTACTTTTGTTTCTAATTCGTCAGTTAAGACTAAGTTTGTACTTCCATTTTCAGGATTATTTTTTGCTTTCTAACCTTTATTAGGAAAAACTCATTTGTTTGCATAGAGAGACTTTCAAAACCAGGTAAGAGATGTCGAGGGGAGGGGGGATTTTTTTCTCTTGGAAAGCACAGAATTAAAAATGTTCATGATTTGGCAAATAATACGTTGAATTAATCATCTCGTATTGCATCTTGAGTTGTCTTGACTCGGGCACTCTCAGCCACTTTGGTTTGCCAGAGTTCATGGTGTCAACACTCCTATATGGGTATTTTTCACAGTCAACAGCTGGTAACCAAAGAGAGGAACCCAAGAAGGGGCACATCCAGTCCTAAATGGCTTTTACTGGGGAGAGGAGGGTGTGGGGAGGGGAGTCAAGAGGATGTGGTTATGAAAAGCAGTCAGAGTGTAATCTAGTTGTGGGAGCATGAGAGAGGCAGAAACAGATATACAGATGGTGCACAGCAACTAAGAAAAGAAACATGGTGAAGGAGTGAAAGAAAAATAAATAAAAGTTAATAGAGCTAAGCAAAAATACTGAGAGGAAAAATATAGTGCTACTGAAAGAGGGAACAGAATGAACTCAGAGACAGGCAACAGGGACACTGCAGAGAAAAAAATATTAACAATAAAAGATAGATCACAGCATGCTTGATGGCAAGAAATAAACAGCAAGTTTAGACAATTTCAAGGAAAACTATTGAGTCAAAATGTGTAGAGGGAAAAGGGAGGGAGAGGAAAGAAGGCAAGGTGGGGAAAAAGAAATTCAAAGGCGCCTTTGAAAAGAATAATTAAGAGACTGAGGCATCAGTGCCAAATTACTGTGGTACTCCAGGGGCTGAGGCATTCAGCAGTGAAACCTGTAGGGATGGCTGGGGGGGGGGGGGGAAATGAGGGGGCCGGGCGCTTGGTGGCAGCCTCCCAGCCTACCCTCCCCAGAGGCTGCACAGCTCTGTGTTGCTGGTCTGGGTCTCTGCACAGCCACAGAGACCCTCTTGGCAAGGAGGAGTGGTTTAGGGAAGAGATGCCTGGAAAAAGTGGGGAGAAGAGAAATGCATCTGCCTCGATGAGCTTTTCGGCTGCAGGGTCTGTGCTGCTTTCAAGGATGTATGTGCCCTTCTTAGGATGCATACTCTTGGCTTGCAAAGCCAAGCCCTACGTTTGGGGCACCAGGCTAGCATTATGCAATGTAGGAGCTAAGGGGGAATATGCCTTCAGTGTCCAGTGAGGCAGGAGGAATTTATTGGTATTTAAAACTAAATCAATGCACTGCCTGAAAAAAAAAGATCCTTTGCCCTGAATATTAATGTCAATTTGGCATATGATAATTTAAATCTAATTTAGTTGTATAGGATTCCTTCTCAGCCCCTATGCATGAATGGACAAATAATTTTGCAACCATGACTTCATCTGGCCTTTGTGCTTGTAAAGCCATCAAAACACGTTCAGCCACAGGCTGGGATTTCCCCATCTCCTCTCTCCACTGGTCCCCTGTTTTCGTTTCCTGCCTGTACAGTGCTAAGCTTGATGGAGCATGGCAGCATCTGATGGCAAAAGTGGAAACAGTAAGCAAAATTTTTCACCCTTGCCGAGTGAACCCTGGCAAAACCACCGCTGTGTTCCTTGCTAGGGTTGCAGGAGCTATTAACAGAGGTCTGCTAAGGTTTATTAATTATACTATTATGCTGGGCCTTCTTCAATATGAATATCATGCACATTTTGTTCTCATTTCCCCATGCCTTTCTGTCATCTAAAAGGGCCTATGTCAGTGCAAAAGCCTTTTAAACAAGAAGGAAACTTATCCAAGGAGGCACCTTCCAATACGTGTATCCTAGTCCCAGTGTACCCAAAAGACCTTTGTACTGAGAGCTCAGCCTGCGCTGACACTGTGGTTATAGCTGGGCAAAACAGGAAAACTTGGTGTTTTCAGGGTGCTGGGCAAATCGGACTGTTTGGAATTCTGATCTATGCTAACTGACAGCTCCCTGAAAAAAACACCAAGTGAAGCACATCAGTAAAAATTTATTATTCACAGGCCTGAGCACCTCAGCTTCCATTAATAGAAGTCAACATGACCTGACAGGACTTTGAGCTTCTGAAAATAATACCAGGTTTCTGCAGGCCAGTGGTGAGTGTAGGGCTTTGTGGGCAATTTACAAGGGACTCTTCAGGTCCCTTTACTGAAAAGCTTAGCCTTTAAGAGCATGATCCTGTAAATCTGTGCTTAGGCAACTAGCCCATTCAGTTTAATGGGATTACTTGCGCAAGCGAGGCTTTGTGAGAAGCAGCCGTAAGGGGTGGTGGAAATGTATGGAGCTGCAACGTTACTGTATAACACAAGGGAGATGAGAAGAGCCCTGGGAATGTATGTATTGTGCTCATAGAGACGTGGTTCCTGTCGCTTGGAAGGGCGTATAGCTGTTTGATTTGTACTGCGCTGAAGTATGTTGAAGGCTTGAGGGAGCCAAAATTTACATGGGAGTGGGGCTGGCATAGATGAGGGCTGTTTGGGCAGGGAGGAAGCCAGGAAGATAAGCAGACCCATGGTACTGTGGAAACATGCATGAGAGGTTGAAAAGGGGATGCAGAGAAGGGTGGCAGATGGTCACAGCTGAAGGCAGCGCAGAAACCATGACCAGTGAGCCCTGAAGTGGCCAAGGCACCACCAAAGTAAGGTTGGGAGCGATTTGCAAGTATTTTGTATCAATTCAGAAGTGAATCTTGGCTTGATGATGCTTGCAGCCCTTATGCTGTCCCTCTCTGCAAGCACAGCAGCTTAGGTAGAAGAAATATTCATAAAGAGGAAAATGCTACACAGGTTTTGTGTTTTCCTGGCCCATAATTAGCTGAGTCAAGCTGGGTAAATCACATGCTGATTTACTTTCCCGAATCCTTGAGTGGCCCACCCACAAGTAGGTGCCATCCCAATCTGACTGCCCAGCCACTCAGTGCATCACCCAGGCCATGAGCAGTGCTGGGAAGCATGAGTGCGGCCGGTCTGCTTCCTGCAGCCCCTCACACAAACTCAGCCTCAATCCATATACACACTTGCACATTTTCCAACATTTCCATCATGTACCAAATTTGTGTTGTGCTGATTTTGTTAGCAGTGCGGATGTTACAGTCCGGTGGTACGTAGGAGGGAATGGTGGATTTTACAGCTGACTGTAACATTCACAATATGTGTAACGTGTCAGGAAAAAGATTATTTGCTGCCAGAAAATACATCAATAATCCCGAATAATAAATGAGCGTGAGAGTTGGATATTTCCTTTGCTATCACAGAAATGCTAGCTCTCATCAGACACTTTTATTTTCTCATTCACTTTGTAACTCCTAAGTGGGTTTGGTCAGCAGTACAGCTTCCTCCTGATTTTAATGAGAAAAAAAAAACCTGGATCAAGGCTTGCCCTGCAAGCTATTGCCTCTTAAGGAACCATTTGACATGAGTTTCAAGTGCTGTTTAGCTCCAGGTTTTGCAGAGTCCTGTGATGTCTGTCCAGGAAGCCCTGTAATGTTCTCCAGATGGCATTTTCCAGAGGATGGCATCAGCTTGCCATAGATGTGATTTCTGCCTCTATGGGGACAGGCAGGGAGGAAGGACAACTTGGCATTTCCCCTTCCCTGGCAGAAAGATGAGTTAAAGACATGTCCCCGTTCCTGCACTGTACCCTGAGGGGCTGCCCCTACACTGTCCCTGGTGAGTTTCTCACAGCCAAGGATGTCCTCCTGTCCCCCTGCTCCCCCCGCGCCGCCCTGTGCTACCTGTCTCTCTGCTGGGCCAGGACCGTGATGTCATCCCACCAGCTGGTCAGCCTTTTGAAGCCTGCAGCATCATTTGTGTTGGAAGCGCTCCCAGGCCCCACTGCCACTGAGGGTGGTGAGGAAACCACAACAGCTCCACCAAAAGTTTGACTTTAGTACAGCCAGCCCCAAGCTGCCAAACCTTCCTCCCTCTATCCTCCTGTTGCCTAGGGTCATTGGCAGCCTCCTGGGCAGCTGGCCATGGTGGCCACAGCATCCCTGAAGCAGGGCTTGATGTCCCGCAGATGAGGATATGGGCCCTGAAGGGATCTTGGAGAAAGCCAGATGCCATGCTGACCTGTCCACTTGCCTCACTGCCTGCATGTGTGTGAGCTCACAGGGCTGGCATGTGTGCTTGGGCAGAGGAGGAGAGCGAGGTGTTGGCTGTATTTCCAAAAACGTTTGGTATGCGCTGCCTCTTGAGGGCTCCAGTCTGCAATGTGGTGCCCAGCTCCTTGTAGACTTCCTTACAGAAGTCAGGTTCAAGCCATCTGATGTTCCACATCTGGCGTGAGGGCTGGGGAAAGCAGTCAGGAATAGTCAACCAGAGAGCTCATCTTCCTCTCTAAGAGAGACAGTGCTTTCCTCTTCCCGTATAAACAAGCTGGAGAGAAGCGGATCCACATGGATGAATGATATGCAGTGGTTGGGATGGATGTGTTTGTCACCTGCAGCATGCGGACACCCTCGGCTCTCCATGTTGGCATGCCCAGATTTGCACATCTGTCTTCCCTGAGGAGTAAATCAGCCTGGCAGGGCTGGCGTGCAGGGGGGCATGCACCCGCTTGGGCACACGCGCGGGGCTGTGCAGGGGGTGTGCCACCCGGTCCTCTGTGCGTGTTTGCCAGCGTGTGAAGTGTGCACACACGTTCCCTGTGTCTGACTACAAGGATTGTTAATCCTGTTTATAGCCAGCAGCAAGATGGGCAGGGAGCCGCTTAACAAGAGCTGACACGTGAAGAAATAAGGCTTTTGTCTCGGTTGTACATTAAACAATTCATGAGGTTTGGGGTTGAATAAGACATTTAATGAACATTGGCCTGTTCGGGCTGCCTGCAGCTGGTCATTTCTCACCAAGAGCTGGGTGCTTTTAAAGGCAGAATAAGGAGACGTGAGCTTTGAGTTATAAAATTTTAACAAATCAATGGCGTTTCCTACTCATCTTAAAATGGAGAAATAGAGGGGAGTGCTAATAGCTGTGTTTCCAAGTACCCGGAACAATGGCAGGTTTGTAGACATGGTGAAAGCCCAGCTAAACTGAAGTGAGGATCCTCCATGAATAGCTTTATTTATTCATCACTGAAACTATTTGTTCAGTGGTACAGCAGCCGGGCCAGAATCCCCGCTTGTTTTGCAGCAGGCACCTTGTTAATTCTCTGCTTAGATCTCACACAAGCATGTGGGGTGGAGTAATGAGAAGGGAATGGTTATGGAACAGAGCAAACCTTGTAAGGTTGGTCAGTTGGGAGTTGAAGGAAGGAGAAGCTGCTGAGAAGACTGTGAGACCCTTCGTTTGTGGTTACAGGAATGTGTCATTACCCACTCTGGTGTCATCTCTGGTTTGTATTAAGACAGATCACTTCCCTTCACTGTAAAAGAAGGAAAATTAAAAAAAAAAATAAAAATAAAAAGGAAAAAAGATAGATAGACATGTTTACACACTTCAGATGTTCAGAAATAAAACTTTACAGGGTCGCTGTTATGTTGATTCACTCCACCAGTTTCTATGGTACCAACAAGAAGCATCAAATTTAGCTTTTGCAGCTCTTTCTCTCTGTGAACAGTGGGGACCTGGGTAAATGGAGTAGTAGGGGGCTGGATTTGCTCCTGACTCGCTTGGAATAGATATTAAGCACCAGCATCAATGCAGCTCCTTGGACCCTCTAGCCTTCCTGATGTTTCTCTCCTTGGTTCCTGATAGCTGGCTTCTGTTTGAACTCTGGTGGGAGTCATGTCCTCCCCCAGCCCACCTCTCCTCCTGGAGCCCAGGTGGGACACTTGGTGGCACCTCAGCAGAAAGGCCAAAGGCCAGGTGGACCTGCAGGTGCTCCCCAACCCCTGCATACCGTCTGCCCAGACTGGAGTGCAGAGCTGAGGCAGTTGCAGGGAGGGGGTTGCCCCGCCATTGCTGACGAAGTACCACGGCTTAATTTGCTTTCGGGGGGCGTTTCTTTGCTGCCGGCCTAGAGCACAGCTGCTGATTCCCCATACCGTAGGAAGCAATGAGGTTGCCTTTCCTTCCCTGGCGCTTGCAGACCCCCTGCTCCAGTGCTGGGGCACAAGCTGGCAGCCCAAACCAGATGGTGCTGCTTTACGCTCAGCCTGCACCATTGCCAGAGGCAGGCAGCAGGCGTGTGCTCACCCATCAGATAATATAGGTATCTCAACATGATGCTTTTGTCCACCCATTCAAAGTGGAAAGCAGCTCGGCTGTAGGACACCAGTCCAACTGGTCTCAGCAGCACAATTCTGTTGGAAAGGCACAACCTCCTCTGCTTCAAAAATCCCTGTTTATAATCCCAGTCCAGCTCTCACTACAGCAGCGGGGACTTTTTTTTTGGCCTGCTTATAATACTGAGGCATTTTGCTCCAGAACAAAGAATCCTGTTTTAGCAGCAGTCTCCATTAGTGCATATTAATATGGCTAGTTGGTGTAATTTATTTTAGCATGTAATTTAGTTTAACAATTATTTTAACACTTTCTACCTCTACACCCGATTAACAGCAATCTCATCACCTGTCAATGGGATGCAGCTACTGAGACTGCTTAACCTTACATGCTGTGGTATTTAAGTCACTCTTTAGATTGTACTCTTTCAGTACAAGGTTTTCTTTTTCTTTTTGTACAGCAGCCTGATCCAAACCTGCAGCTATATATATAGCTGTTACTACTAATGGATCTAATACAGTACATAAATTGAGGAGAGTTTAGAAGCATTGTGAAAGATAAAACTGCAACACTATATGGGATCTTTAATGGTCACAGAGATCATAGTATTGGTTTTACATCGTGTTTATCTTCCTCACTTGTCCATCTCCTCATGTCCTAAAATCACACGCTCTTCACATCAGAAGGGGGATCAGCAGTGTTGTGGCCTCGGTGGAGGAACGTAGTCCAATACTACAAAATGCCATTTTCTTTGCATCTCTGCTGACTCAAGTTGTTCCTGTAAGTCTGTATGAATTTGCCTTTGAGACCAGACCAGGTCATGCCCCAAGGTGTTGGTTTTGTTAGCTAGCCTTAGACACCAGAATTTACAGATGCAGCTTTAAAATAATCAGCTTTATATAGATGCTTCCTTTCACCAAAGAAAAGCCTGCCTCAACACAGGGGTGAGAAAGTAGAGCAGGGGGATTACACAGGAAGATGATATGCCATGCACAAATATCCATGGACGGATCTCAGGCACTGACACCAAATTATTATGCTAACGCCCTGCACGTTGGTACACTATTTGTTTGGAAAAGCAGTGTCTTTTAGGAGTGAGTCAAAAATGTATTTGATTGCTTTCTCACAGGGCTTATCCTGTAAAAGTAGAGTTATAAGCCCAGGTTGATACTTAACTGCCATGAGGTCTGTAGCTTATACCTTGCTTTCCAGAGAGGTGGGAGCTCCCTGAAGCACAACCATGTTGTTTGATTAGATAACTTTAGGTCTTATCACTTGGGACCGTGCATCTGAGAAACTGGAGAGGGTTGGCAGACCTGAGTGCTATGCTGAGTGGCACTGAAGCTGCCCTGCCACCAAGTGGCATTTTCTCAGTCAGAAAGGCACTCGCTGCTTGTGTCTGGTCCTCAGGCATAAGCTGAACGTGATCGCAACAAAGAGGCTTTGAATGGTTGTTAACTGGTGGCTCAAAGCCCTTCCCATACAGGACATGGACAACTATAGAGGCTTCAGTCTGTATTCTGGTTCCAAGACTGGAGAGCAGAAGACATGGCTGAAATGATTTTCTATTTTGCTGCAGAAATATGGGAAAACCATTTAGCATTAAACCAGCCTTCAGACGGGAGAATCACAGCATCTTTCACTGCACGTGAGAGAGTCAGGCAGCCTATTGCTCTATCTATTCTTTGTTGTGTATTTTCTGTCTCACTCCTTTCACCCCACCATATGTGGCACATTGGATGTGCTACCTTCCCCTCCTGTCTTCTACCACAAGGATGTTGTGAGCTTGAGAGTGATGTCTGGTAGTAATCTTCATAGCACATGGTGCAGAGAAATATGAGGGTGGCAGCCCTAAAGGAGCAGATGGAATCACATGCCTGGATCTGTTTTCTCAAAGTAGAATACTGCAAACTGGTGTTCACTTCACTTGGTAACGTCTACTTGAAATATTGGTGGGTGCTGTACCATTTGGAAAGGCAAGCAGGCTGTTACAAAGGCTCATGTGGGCAGGGTGTAGTTAGGGCATGTAGGTGATGGGAATCCCGCACATTTCTGGTGGAGTGTCATTTTTCAGAGGGGAGGACAAAAGAAAGAAGTCATAAGGAGAAGAGGATTTCTCTACACCCCTCTGCATGCAAATGCGTGCCCATCTCCAGCCAGGGTGGCCAAGAGTAAAGGGATTTGCTGTGTGGGAGAAGTTACACATGGACTCAGATGGGACATCTCAGGCATGGACCACAGAGGCTCAGTTTCTCTTGAGGATGCAGGAGGGTGGAAACAGACTGTAAATAGGCTCTCCGGGTGATTAGCATGCATGTTCAACAGACTGGAACATGGCAGGGTTTGTAGCACTAGCAGGAGAAGGCCTCCGCACCACCTACCTACAGGGTAGTCCTCAGAGGAGCAGGTAGGAGGTAAGGTGGAGACATAAGGAGACAAGCAAAGAGCAAGGATGTCTTTCTGTGCAGAGAGGACTCACCGAAGGGAGGGGAGAAGGAAAGACTGATGAACCACGCTGGGGAGAGAAAGGATTAATTAGACCAGGGAGGAAAGGGAAGATTCGCATCTTGGGGATGTCAGAGGCAGGAGCCGTTCCAGGGTGACAGCTCTGGGAACCCTTATACCCCATCCCTGTGGCACCCTGTGTGACAATGCTGTCCCCTTCTGTCAGACAGGAGCCTCCATCATTTTGGCTTGCTGGCCCACCCGCTCCGTGTTAACGCGTTTCTGATAATTACCATTTTTCAGAACTATTTTGACTGTTAAAAAAATGTTTTTTTAAAAAAATAAGCTGATTAAAAGAGACTACTCATTAGCATAAGCTCCTTGCCGTTCAACCCTCTTCCTAATTAAAAGCACTCATCTGTGGAGACCTCGATTCTCCCCTGTCCTCTGGGCTAGCTTTTTGGGCATTTTTCCCTGGCAGTTTGTTTTATTTTGCCTCATCTTCCTTTTTCTAGTTTCCTTTCCAGCAGCTTCCTGGCAAGGGTAGCAGAGGATTTAGGCAGGTGGAGACTTAGGTGTTTAGTACAAGATGAAAACCAGGATGAATTTGTTGTTCCTTGAAGCATCATCTTCTGTTTATTGCTGCTAGGTTTGGAGCTGAGCACCAGCATGTCAGCTCCTGGGTTTCTAGGAGATGCACCTCCTGGGGCAGTCATCTCCTCTGGTCTAAACAGCATTAGGCCAGTGGCATGTTTGGATGGCAGATCTATAATATGAATCCAGGGGTGCTGGTGGCTATGCAGCAAGCAGGTGGTGCTTTGCCTCTCATTCAGCAGTAAGCCAATATCCCAGCAAGGGATCAGCTGCCGCTGTGTTGTGGGGAGGGCAGCTTTTATGGTGAGATGCAGAGGTCCTGACCACATAGAGATATGATGGCTCTTAATGTGCGTAGCCCCAGTATTTTGGGAAATGTCATCACAAAGAACCATTTTCTGTCTCCCTTAGTGTCCCACAAGGGTCTTAATTAAATAAAGCAGCCTCCTTCATTCCTTCCCTTGGTGCTGCCTGTTTCTAAGCAGCTGCTGCGTTTAGCCCTGAAGTGATGTGTTTATGAGCCCGCTGAGGACTTGCCCAGTGGCGCTCTGAAAACTTGCAGTAGAACTAGAGGGACCTGCAAATTATGCTCAACACCTTCTCAGCATTGGCAATTAAAATCCCGAGACAGGAATGGCATTTAAGCTGTCCCACATCAGTCTTGCCCAGTAGCCATCTTGCCAAGTAGAAGTTCATGTCTATGGGGTGGATGGGTTGCTCACTGGTGCTCTGCAAGTGCTCAGGAAGAGCACTCGCTTGCCTGTGTGGACCCAGCTCACCACTGTACGCAGAAGGAGATTTCTCCTGACAGTATTGTTTAGGAGTTTATTCCCCGCTAATATCCTCACGTGATGTGAAATGATGGTGGACCTTGAAGTACTCCCGCAACTGTTTGCTTTCCTAAGGAAATTTTCTATGGCTCATCTGTGAGATATGGCAGATGACTGCAGTCTGCAAAAATCTGGTTTCTTCATTTAAGAAGATTCATTCTTGTCTAGAGTGACGAGTCACTTGGTGCCACTAATGAGAAAGGGGTTAAAGGCTCTGCTTGCAGGGGTAGCTTGGACATGAGTTTTTGCCTAAGCAAACTCAAGGCTGGCTGTAAAGGACCTGTAACCCGTCACGGGGACACTAGGAGACAGCAGACCTTTTGTTTGTCCCTGTTTCCATCTTATTCCCTCTCTGCCAAGGCTGCAAAGAGGTTGGAGTAATTCCACTTCACGTGGGAGGACTCTCCAGGTATCTGGGTCATTTGGTTTTATAGCACCTTTTTGCTCCTGGAGCAAAGTGTAAGGATTGGAGCTGGGAGCAGGTTTGGCTCAATATCTCTGCTCCCCATGATTTTTCAGTGTCTTATGCTTAGCCCTGCAGGAGCTGACACAGCTACAGAGAAGTGAGATTGGCGTCTAATTTGCGTCATGCCTCAGCAGCTATAGTCTGACTGCAGGCTCTTTCTTCCTGGGGTTCCTCTAAGAGTCAGAAAAGAACATCTGATTTTCAGATCCGGAAGGGATTTGAGATAGCTGGCAGGTTAGATACACTGGGGCTAATGGTCACCTCTTTCGCGTCAAGTCTCCACTGGTGGAAGTCCATTGATTGTAATGAAGTGATGCCCGATTTACCATGACAGTCAGAAAAGCATCACTTTTAGTTTATTTATTTCCTTTGGTGCTGTAAAATGAAACCCATCTGGACTGAAGGGGAGAATGTCACTGTCACATGAGAGACTTATCTCAGTGGAAAGAGCTACCCTTTCACATGGATTCTTTATACTCCAAAACCCACCCTTTGTTCCACCATCCTCCTTCCTTGCCCTCTCACACAGTGCCTGTAAATCCCCTGCTGTGCTGCACGTGTCCATCTCCTCTGAGCTTGTGTGTGATGTGCTGGAATCATCAGTAGATTTGTTTGTACATACTGGGAGTGGTGGTGTTGGCTCTTGCTTACACTACAGCACCTCAGAAGTAACTTGGTAGAAGTTTGTGGTACTGCTGCAGTCAGGCTTCAGGTATATGGTCAGCCAAACCATGGCTGCAGAGTCATATTTAAAAGGTCAGGAACAATGTTCTCAGCTCTCACTGTCCACCTCGCCATGGATCTCCTCTACTTGCTTGACTGTCTTTTCAAAGCTGTCAGCCAGGCTAAGGTCTCACCTGCAGTTTTGAAACACCCCAAAGTGAACAGCCTGAATAGCCTGCAAAGGTCAAGGCAATGTCTTGGTTGTGGTGAAGAGCCAAAGTTACTTGTGGTTTCACTCAGTTAATTCATTAATGTTACACCAGGATGAATTCTCTTAAAGCTGTGACTCCAATTTCTCAATCAATAATCCAGACGCAGCTTTGTAAAGAGGGTGCATGCTTTCGTAGGGTGCTGCTTTCATAGGAAGAGAAACTGAGACAGGAAGTCCAGAGCAGGAGCAGAGTTTGCATTGACCTCTCCAGAATGCCAATGACTTGCTCTGGTATGCTGCTTTTCACCAGCAGAGCTCCCAGTGTCCTACAAAATAACATAAAGAGTCATTATCCCCATTTTACAGTTATAAAAATTGAGCCATGGGAAGAAGTTACCAGTGTGTTGTCGAGAGCTCCTCTGATGCCACCCAGAGCTGGACCCAGCGGGTGTTAGGCTAAGGCTTTAGTACTCTCTATCTCTGAAATCTTTTAGGGAGGACAGGTCAGCTGTCCATCCTTTTGTAATATGCGGTGGCCACACCACACTTGAACAACAGAAGGGAGGGAAAGCCTGTATGGACATGAGGTGGTCTCGCTCTTCCTCAGTCTCAGCCGCCCTTCACAAATGGCAGCTCTAGTATCCTTCTCAAAAGTGAGGATGACGGACATGTGCTCATCCATCTCCCCTTCACACATTGGCCAGGTACGGCTGCTGGTTTTTTAGGGGGTGCATTGCTATCATGAACAGGCATGCAAAGTGCTGTGTGCCTGCCCATTAACCATGGCAGAAGCAGTAGCATCTTCATGGTGGGTCTTGCTGATGCAACCCCAGAATTAAGTGGTGAGGGTTGTGTGGGAACAAAATCCTTCCCCCACCACGGGAAATAGGTGGGTCCTGCTGCTTGAAATCTGTCTGAATTTTGACCTGGAGACAGCAGAGGCTTTTCTGAGCAAACGGTCAGGATTTTACTATTGAGTTTCACCACAGGCTCTGTCTGACTTTGTTTTGCTATGAAACCACATTGCTTTGACCTTACAGAGGCTGGGTGGGAGGGCTGGTCCTAAGGATTTGGGTTCTTAGTAGGTTTGCAGAAGTCTGAAGCAGGCCATTACAGAGAAGAGCTGCTCTGGAGGGGGAATGGGAGAATGGAGAGGCAGTGCTGGTGTCAAAAGCTGCAGAGTTTTTTACAGATCGGGAGTTTTAAATTCAGGCTATAGGGTCTTAGTTGTTCCAGGTCTTATGAGAACTTTCTAGAATAGCAAAAGCATTTCCTCCTGAACAAGGGCACTTAAATACTATAATATTAACTCTAAAATAGATATAGTATTTGTAGATAGTATACAATATTATTACAACACTACAACAGTATTTGTACTATGTACAAATAGCTCATCTGAAGAAGGAGATGTATTGTTTGCTGTCTAGATTCAGCAGTGCCCATGAGCATCTGTGTATTACACTTAGGGATCTGCGAAGGACAGAAAAATAGGTTGCTGTCTGCAGTGAGGCAGTCTGCACATGGGAATCTTCTGAGGTTCCCAAACTGAAATGGTGGAAAAATAATGAGTGCTACAGGATCCACGGGTGGGTAGGTAGCTGCTCTCAATCCCATGGTTTTGGACAGATTGGCCATCTCCTGTTACCTCAAGTGCTACGTTTCTACATAATAGGAGTAAGGGAATGAGATGTGCATAACAGTGGTTAAAAGTCAAACTAATTTCCAAGGATGGATTTTGAGCTAGATCTGAACCATTTGAGTCTATCCAAAGAAAGCTCCTCTCTTGTCCAAGACTTTCTGAAATTCTTTTGTTTCTGCTGCCTCATGCTAGGCTTTCAGTTTCTCTTCCATTCAGCAAAGCTGTTGCTTCCTCTGCTTCAGGGACCTTCTCCATCTCTTACACGGTCTTACTTCTCATCCTTGCTGCTAATGGTTAGCTCTCTCTCAAATTTGTCTGCAGAGATGGAACTCTTTTGAGCTAAGCATTGAACAGAGAAGTCATCTGGCTAAAAGGAGGGAGAGTGTCTCTGATCCTCTACCCAAAGTGTGCTGCAGTTGCTGGGATTGGCTTTCAGCAGCAACTTTTTAAGTAGTCTGCCCTCTCTTTTAGGGATCTGGGTATTTCACTTACTTTAGCTGGTGAAAAAAAAACCAAACCCCCAACGAAACAAACAGATGCAAACCAAAACAAAAAGCCTGACATCAGATCTAATTAATAATAATAGAAAAGCCAATTTCACAGCCCATTACCCAGCATAGCCAGGTGGGGGGTAGGAAGGTGAGGAGGAGGAGGGACTTGAACAAACATGGGCGGGTGTGTTTGTGGACCTCATGAAAGAGATGGGGCGATGGTGACTCACAGAGTTTCCCTGCCAGACGTATAGCTTTAGGCTCCATTAACCCAGGATCCCAACAGAAGGTACCATAGCCACAGGGAGAATCTTTAAAAATGTCGACAGCATCATTTTGCTTCATTAGCAGGGCTCCTGCGTTCCTCCTTCTCTCTTCGCTACCGCCACGACCCCCTCCCCTCCATGCCCCCTCCTTTCCCTCTCTTTCCGTTTCGTTTAACTGAAGGCAATTCATCTCGTTTTAATTAATTTTTACTTGCAGCGTTATCACCCCAAGTATAAAGGCAAAAAGTTGTTTTTTTTAATTACAAAGCTAACGGCATTAATTACCAGTACAGTAAATGCATCAACGCACGGGAGCCAAGTGGCGTTCGGAGGCACTGAGGCAGCGAGTGGCCGTGACAGCTGCAAAGGGTTTTTGGGTTTGTTTTTTTTCTGTCTTTCTTTTTTTTTTGGTTCCTTTTCTGTCTAACAGCCTCACCACAGAAAAGCCTCTCTTTAGGTAAAAAACAGCCTGAGATTTTCTAAACCAGAGATCAGCTTCAGCCACCCACTGGGATGTGGCATCTGGAAGGGATACAACAGAGCATCCTTAACCGATAGGGCTGGAAAGGACAGGAAAAGGCCATTTAATTCATCCCTTGCCCCAAGGCAGATGCCACTAGAGGTGTTTCAGTCTTGATGTTTGTTAATCCGCTTTGAAAGACTTACAAAAATGCATGTTTTTACTAGTGGATGTTGCCCCCTTCCAATCTGCACTGAGAGCCTAAGTCCGTCTGGTTGGCTAGTTCAGCCCAATTTCACCCTTGTTTCCTAAATGGATCCTTCTGGCATGGAATATTTGCAGAGCTTTGGTTTGATTTGCTGAGCAAGTGGAGATAACTTGGGAGGTAAGGAGGGAGGTGATGTCCAGCCATGGCACATAAGCCTACCTCCAGGAGGTGAAAGTGACCCTTTGCTTCAGCTCTGAGAGCCTTGGGCCCTGTGGACAGACCACAAAGCATGAACCCAAGTATTTTGTGTTAAAAAGAAGCGATGGAAGACTCTACAAGGATTGCATTTTCTTCTCAGATTCATGGTTGCATAGAAAAGGCATATCAGGGCTGGGATACTGGGCTTGGACAATAGTTTCCTTGTAAGGATAAGGTACAGACTGCCTCAGTATCCTTGCAGAGGTGTGTGGAGTGAGATGTGCGGACACTCGGCTATGTACCCTGAGCGTGAGGCTGTGCTGATTAAATGCTTGTGAGCCCCAGAACTGCTTGTTTTACCTTACTTCTTTCATCTGAGAGCTTTTGTGTTGGAAATGGACCTCAGATGTGAAGTTTGGTTCTAGATGATAAACTGTGGTTCAGCCCATTACTGAGATAAAGCACAGGGTATGGTAATGCCTGGATTTTGACTCAGATGATGTGAAGCCCTATTTCATCTGATATGAAATTAAGAAATGGGGGAGGAAATCAAGATCTGATTCAGTGTTCTCATACTGAAAATTCAGAAACCGAGACCCTCTGGCTAAAGGAAAGAACTAAAATGTCAAGTCTAGGAGGAGAATGTGGGAGAAGTCCTCACTAAGGAATTTTTTTTTTTTTTTTAATTATTATTATTTAAAAACATGTTCACTTCTCAGAAAAGAGTTAAAAAATGTTCCTCGAGCTTTTGTACATGCCCTACCTTATGAAGGACCCTTGCTGACAAGGAAGAGGATTCAAAGGAAGAAATAGTTGTGCCTCTGTCAAATGTGTGCAGACATAAGGATTCTGGCTTGGAAAAGATGCCAAGGGGAATCTGCTTTCTGAGAGAATCAGGGTTAGACAGAGAGGTGTGAACGGCACCAACAGTGGTAGGAGAAAGTCTCTTGGATCTCCATCTTGGGCTATTAGGAGGCCTGGTACTTTTATTTCCTTCTGAGTGGTCTGAGAGGAAGATTCAGAATCAGTTGAGAGGAAAAGAGGGGAAAGCTTGGATGTGCCCATGCTGCACTGGTACTTGCAACATGAATGGGGCTTTGCCCTCAGCAGGCAATGAATAATCTTTGGAAGAAAGGAAGGATGGTACAGGAAATGCACCTCTGCAGTCAAACAGGGCCAGGGGAGATGATGCAGTGTGTGAGAAGGATTGCTTCTATTATTTCCATTATATTAGAGACAAACCAGTAAGTGCTGAGGAGCAGGAAGGTTAGGCCCCAAGCTGAAGTTCTCACATGGGCCTTCTGAGCCACGTTTTGCTTTGGCCTGCTTCTGGTGAAAGCCTTGTCTGCTCCTGTCATGGCAAGCCCCCTCTGCTAAGCTGTAAAAGAAGTCTCATTTTAACTCTCTGTGAAGGGATGGTAAGACACGTCTTTGTATGGCTTTGCCTTTCGGTAACCTGCAGTCAGAGCCTGGCTGTGAAAGGAGGAGTGAAAATGACCCTAATAAAGCAGTGTCTATCATTTTCTTATCTCAACCAGAAATTCTGTGGCACAGAACATCAAAAAAAAAGGACTTTAAGAAAAAAAAAAGGTGGGGGGTGGAACTTAGGGAGAAACATCCTGAAGGAAAAAAGTTATGAAATTAAAACCCAAAGAACCAGCAGGGAAATTGCTTTAAAAAAAATTCCCTTATTAGAGTCACAGGAGGTAGCACCATACCCCTAAATGAAAATCAAAATAAAAACCTGGGAGCAAAAAGGTAAGAGAAACTGGTGCACTTAAATACCGAGTTATGTGTGTTTATTCAAGTCAGAGAAAGAATCCTTTAAAAATTGGATATTCCATCCAAGTGATGCTAATAGGATGGAACATAAAATGCAGCACTGAGATGTAAAATAGAGATTAAGAAAAAATTTGAAGAACAAACAGCCAAAGTTAACACAACCAATAATAATAAATTCTTTACATACCAAGAATAGGCAGCCCCAGGGAGAGTCAGTTAAGGAGGTAATCAGGACAGAGAGAGATTGCAGAAGAGACTTGGTCATTAGTAGAGAGGAGAAGAGAACCCCAAATGGCCCAGCATGCACTTTGCAGAGAAAAGATGACACTGTCTTCGAGTAATGTGTGAGTAATAACTAAACTGTATGCAAAATGGGGCTGTAACAGATCTCCAGGTTATTGCAAAGGGATTCCATATTGGCAGGTCCCAAATTTGATTTGCAGTCCTCTGTAGAGGAATTTGTATTCTCTAAGCCTTACCCCAGTACCACCATACAGATTCTGGGGGAAGAAGCAACCTGAAAAGAGCAGGTATGAAATGAGAACCTGTAGAACCAGCAGGGGGAATGCTACAAGAAGACATCCCTTATTAAATTCACAGGAGGTCGTACCATATTCCCAGATTAAAATGAAAATAAAAACCTGGAAACAAAAAAAAAGAAATAGGAACAAGTGCCGTTAAATGCCAAATTGTGTGGGTTTATTCTTATTGAAAGGAAAGGAAGAAAAGATCATGCTGCAGGCATGGAATGCTCCTTTCTTTCTTTCTTTTTTTTTTCTTTTTCTTTTTTTGGTGTTAATGATCAAGTCTTCATTTGTACTGTCTTAATCACTTTGGTATTCTCCTTTAACTGCCTCTGTTAGTTCTGCACACTCTGAAACATCCTTACACAGTGGTCTGATTTGTTTTTCCCCTTTGTCATTTCCAAAATGAGGGGCATTGCTCTGTCATCTTGTAGGACGAGAGCCCAGCGTGGCTTCTGCCCAGCATCCCCAAGTGCACACCACTGCGTATGCAGGTTACAAGTCCAATGGAGGAGCAGAAAACCAATCAGGAATACACAATAGGAATTAAAAGTCTTAGGAGTGGGTTCATATCACATCAACATATTATTCTCAACATTTCAAAACACATCCTTCTTCCCTACCTGTTCCTTCCTTTCCTAAAAGCATTTTCATGAGCACCCTTGGATTTCTACCACGCCTGACCTTACTTTCAGCTTAGTTACTAGTTTGTCCCTTCCCTCTCTCCCCTTCACTGTCCTCCCCCCACTTCCAGGCAGTGCCTGTGATCTGCATCCCAGTCACCTTCCCACTTCTGTTCCATGTCCTTCTCCCTTTTGCATTTATTTTTTTATTTATTTATCTTCCCCAGGGATGGAAATGGGGAAAAAATAAAAATAAATATGCAAATTAAAGGGGAAAAACGGAGAGAAATTTAATTAAAATGTGTGTGTTTCTTTCCCTTTGAGTGCTTTAGGGTGGAATAGCAAATTGTTAAAAAAGAGCACTCAGAATAAGGTTAAAGAGCTGAAAACTGATTACATGCAATTGAAAATGAAAGCAGGGAGGGAGTGGTGAAGATGCAGCATATTGAGATAGGTAAAAGGCTCAGGGAGACTTGCTGGAGATGGGGCATTTTTCACTGTGAGTTACAGCCAAGCAGGCATTGCATGCAAGGTCTGTAAAGGGGTTTCAGATGCTTTGCATCAGGAGGGAGGCAGGGACGAAAGCATTTTACTTTGAAGAGCAATCTGGAGAGTGCACCTTGCAGATGAGAGCTGAAAAAAGCCAACAAAACAGGACAGGAAGGAGAGAGGGGTGGGGGAGAGCCATTCACTTTGTCCCAGTTTGGTTTGTGTCAGTAGATCTACCATAACCCAGGAGAGGAGAGTACTTCTAGAGTGCTTGAGGGTGGGGAGGAGAGGGAGAAATAAATAACATAGGTTTATGCTTTATGCAGGATCTGCAATTGTCAGTTCTGAGCTCGATCAAAGCCATAGGTACATGTGCTAGTGTGAACGAGGAGAGGTTCTTGGGCCGTGGCATTGTGCTTTTTTTGGGGAGGGAGTTGAAGTTCCCCAGCCTTAGAGGCATGTTTGGACCACAGTGTTCTGTCTAGGGCCTGCTTCTAATTGACCTCTGGATGTGCTTGAGGGGTAAGCATGTGTGCGTTATGGGGCCTCACTTCAGGGCAGTGTATTTCCAGTGCATCTTCTCCATTCTGCTCTCATTCCAACATGTGGGAATCATTTCTTGCCAGCCTGGTTTTGTAATTAAATGCAGCCGTTGAAAGACCACATCCCCACTTCTGCCCTGCCTTGATTCCAGCCTGACAAAGCCTCTTCACTTCTCAGAGCCCATGGGACACCTCATGAATTTAATTTTCAATCCAGTGACATTATAAGAGCTGCAGGCCTGACCCGCTGGGGTCACTGAAAGGCATGTTCGTAGCAGCTTGTCCTCAGGGCCATTGCTGCCTGCTGCAGGGACTGGGGAGCTTTCTTTCCAAGCTGAAGCAAAACCCAAGCCCTCCTTTCTTGCTTTGGCTGCCAGCACACACACTGCATTGTCCACAGGAGGTATCATTTTGGTGCTGTTCCTGCACTTTTGAGCCTTGGCTGGAAGAGGGGAAGATGGTGCTGGAGGCAGCTATTGAGGTGTACACCTTATGGGCAGTTTGAATTGTGTCTGGAAAAGGTTCCATCCTAAATACCCATCCCACCCAAGTTCTTGATCCTGGTTTGTCTGTACGGTGTCTGAATCCACAATGATCTCTCCTGGAAGGGGCTTAGTGGCAAAGACAGACAGCTCCTTCCTACTCTGGCATGGCAGGGATTGATTCGGCAGCTTTTATAACCCACCGAGGGTAGCTCTCCCCTTCTGTCCACACATGTTAAGGGTCCAATTTTCCCTTCTATTTCCCATGCCTTTTAGAGTGAAAGAGAGAAAAGAACTCTCCTTGCTGTGATGCAGAGTGATTGCTGCCATTTGACATTCACATTTATCTGCTTGGTCTTTTCATTATCTCCTTCCCATTTGTTTCTGCTCACTCTCAAGTGTCTGCTGATCTTCTCCCTTCCTCTGAGACTGGCTGTTGTTAAAACTCCTCCACTTACCTGCTCTGTATATCTTGACTTACCACTTGGTTCACGTCTCCATTCATTGATTTTTCATACCTAGCTACTAAATGAGCATTTTGCACCTCTTCCACGAGCATCTGCTGCTTTGCTACTGCAAATTCCTCTGTACTCCAACTAAAACGATGTAGCTTCTCATTACAAACAGCAAAGCCAGCAGGCTTCCGATTTTTCTTACTTCTGCCTGATCGTTTTAATTCAGTTGAGAGGTCGCACCACTGCTGACTCTTACTAGAGATGTTTCCCTAACTTCGAGCCCAATTTATCAGTCAGGACACATGGCCCATTTTTCCCAGGTGCCCCAGACCAGGAATAGCCTCTGGCTGTTACATAGCTTTTAACAAACTGTGTCAAGAAGTGGCAAAATCCTGCCTCCGGGAGCATGTTCCTTTTCTTAGTTTTATTCTGTTTTGTTACAATCTCCATTAGTGTCTCAATTACATATAGACAGGCAAAGGCTGCATTCAGATCAGAAATTCATGGATGGTTGTATCCCAAGGGGTTTTTCTGCCTCTGTTTTTTTTTTTTTGTACCATGACAACTATGTAAATATATGAGGGATAAGTGATAAATACCTTTGTAGGAGTATCAGTGTGCCCACATTTGAGGGTTATTCCATACCATTCAAAGCTGCTTTAGTAGCATCAAATCTAGAAGTGGGCTACCTCCAAACTTACCCATGACCCAAGTCCAGGTTATGTTTTCTATCCCATTTGTATCCACAGAGGTATCAATCCCACATTGCCTTTGCAAGAAATCAGTCACATTTCTGTTAATTTTTACATAAATCTTCTGCTTTAACTGGGCCTGCTGTTTGTAGGAAGAGAGGCAATAATAGAACTACAAGACGCAAAACACAGCTCATTACATGCACAGAACTTCTGTAAGACTGCACTGTGTTTTTGAACAAGGTGTGAAGATAATGTAGATGAAGTAAGGAATGGCCAGAAAATTGGCCTGCTGCATGCTTGCCACAGCTGGGTTTGGAAGTCTTTGGGGATGTTGGCCTTTTGAAGTAAGAAAATGGTTTCATTGACTTCTACAAGTGAAGCACTTCTTCAGAAGTGGGAGTGAGTTTGGATGAAGGACATGTCCTGTGCTTGTAATTGTGGGAACCGTGTGGTTCTGGAGGTCTTATGAAATAGGTTGTTCTGCCATGAGATTCCCTCCATCTGCTCCCAATCAAGATAGAAGCACTGGGAGAACAGACTTTCTTGAGAGTATCTAGGAAGTCCAGGATCTAATACTCATGGATCCAGAAAGGCACTGATATGTGAAGTAAAAAATTAATCAAACCTTTAAAATATCAGGACTGGAATGTAGAATATGAGATCCAAGAGGAATTGGTTTGTCCAGGCTTAGATATTGCCATGCTTTGCCCTCGGTTGGTTGTGATGCAAGGCAAAAGTCAAGTCTGTTCCCAGGATATGCAGTATATCGTGCCTGTTTGCTTGCTCTGTTCTTGAATCATAGAATGGTTTATGTTGGAAAACACTTGTAGGATCATCAAGTCTAACCATTATCCTAACTCTGCCAAGTCCACTGCTAAACCATGTCCTTCAGCACCACATCTACATGACTTTTAAACATGTCCAGGGATGGTGATTCAACTGCTTCCCTGGGCAGCCTGTTCCAGTGCTTGTCAACACTTTCTGTGAAGAAATTTTTCCTAATATCCAACCTAAACCTTCTCTGGTGGAACTTTAGTGCATTTCCTCTTGTCCTATTGCCTGCTGCTTGTGAGAAGAGACTGGCACCAACCTTTATACAACCTCCTTTCAGGTAATTGTAGAGAGTGATAAGGTCTCCCCTCAGCCTCCTTTTATTTGGACTAAACAACCCCAGCTCCCTCAAGCCACTCCTCCTGAAACTTGTGCTGTAAAGGTTCCTCTAAAAGGTTCTGGACCAGAGAGCCTCTGGATAAAAAAATCTCACAGGTTGGAAAACCCACCAGAGGGCAGAGAAAACCCTGAGTGTGCAGGTGTCTGGGGGCCCCAGAGTTGGGAAAGGCTCCCAGAGAGGGAGTGGGGAGGTGGGAGTGGGTGAGCCTCCAGGGCTGCTCATCCCAGCACTGGACCTTAGCTTTGCTTTCCCAACTGCGAGAGGCTGGCAGCACGCATATGTCGCTCTTAATCTTCCTTTTGCATCCCTGTTTTTGCAGTTGTCAGGGCGCTGTATTATGCAAATTGGAATTAAGCAATTAAGGCGATAATGTTTCCCTTGAAGAGTTTGACAAGGCAGAAGGAACGCAGACTGTTTTTCAGACAAGCTTTTGGTTGCAAATTTATTTAAAAACAAAAGCAAGAAGGAGATGGGCAGCCACACATGGACACAAACACCAGCTTTGTGACCGAGCCACCCTTCCCTCCCCATGCATTTCTCCTTCTTACTTGTCCCGTAACACTGTTGAGAGGTCATGGGGCAGAGGGGTGCTCACTTGCCCCACTCAGCACAGGGGACTGAGGAAGGGGCTGCCGCAGCTCTGATGAATTTGAACCTTAAACAGATGTTTAAAGGTATAGCTCCGCACCATGCTATGTTTAGGAACAAGGGCTTTTGTCACTGAACCAGCGGTTGCACTTTCACAGGTTTTTTTTGCACTGCTGGTGTGTGGTGTTGAGGAAGAGGGAAGCTGCCATCAGTCACTGAGAGACAAAAGTTCAGAGCTGCTCTCTGTTGGGAGTTTTTTTATTTTGTGACTTTGCCAGCATCTTGTGCGAATTCTTCCCATTTTATCCACCTTTAGGTCCTCTTGTTCTAAAAGAGGACTTTCCAATCTTCCTTCATTTGTACTTGCAGTGGGTTTGTGAAGGAGGAGAGGATTATGCTATTGAACTGTTTTGCCATGGCAGTGATTTTTACATCACAATCAAAGACAGCTAAACTGAGGCTGCAGATTTCAATTGTCTTGGAAACCAAGGTGCTGGGAAGCTAGGCTGAACTCTGGAGATTCATGCTGGTGGTGCCTCTGCACTTTCCCTTTGTTCTGCCTTTGAAACCTGTTGATAAGATGTAAAATTTGCTTTGAACCAGTAATTATGCTAAGGATTGGACCTTGGGGTATGAATGGGGGATTCTGCAAAATGACATCATGTGAAATAAGCTTCACCCTATGTTTTCTCACAAGTTGTTTTTTCTTTCCTTGAGACGTGATCGGTCACCCCTGCTTTGAACTTACTTAGCTCTTTACACAAGCTTAGCATTTTCTGCATTTCCTACAGCCTCCAGGGGGGAAAGGAGCAGAGGATGGGGAGTTACTGAGTTGTTGCCAGATGAGATGCAGAGGACCTGATTCACCTCTGCTCCATTACACCCGGAGAGTCACACTGGCATAAAACGATGAATCAGAGGCGGTGACTCAGGCTCCAGTTCTCTAAATAGTCAGCAGAAGTGGCAAGCCAAGTCCCAAGCGGCGCTAATGACTGAAAGGGAGTTAAGAAAGTGTGTGGCTTAATGGGGTGTATTCCCCAGCTCATGCAGGCACCCAGGGAAGCATTACCGGATAGAGATAATTGGGTGATCTGGCTGCGTAACAGAGTGGTTTCATACACTGCTCTGTGGGAGTGCATGGGAGGATTCGGTTCAGCTTAAGCCCTTTCCCAAGTTGTATGAGCTAAAATGAAGGTAGGTCCACTCAGAGTAGAAGCTGAGAGGATGTTTTGGGGATGGATAACCCCTTTATCCTAAGCATACTTCACTGCCCATTTTCAGGAAAAGGATTAGGGAGGCCCTTGTTCCAAGCCAGCAGAGCCAATCTTAAGCTAAATTGCTAGGTAGGGCTCTAATGAGATAATTCTGCTGGTCTAAAACCCCACTTTGCTTATGTAAAGTGATGTTTATGTGGAAGCAAAGTTGTCCTCATTGGCACTTGCATCCAGAGCTGCTCTTTATGTCTCCATCTCGCCTGGTCACTTCCCAGTGAGGTCAGCTGGGCTTATTCTCAGTGGCAGTTGTTTGGCCTGAATTAGTGCTCAAGGAAGCGTTGGCTCAATCGATCCAGATAACTCTATCTAGCCTTTGTTTAAGTAAGGCCACAAGTTCCTGCCAACTCTGCATCATTTATCTGTGGAGTTCAGCAGCCAAGCTGTGTTTGTGGAGGCAGGAAAAACAAACAAAAAGGAAAAAAAATCCTAGAACAACTAAAGGTAATGTCCATTTCTGCTTTTGTTCAGGACAGCTAGAGAAACTATTTGGTGGCTTCTACCTACCCTTGGTCTCCTTCATCCTTTCCCCTTGCTTGCCTTTAGCTGTTCCCTGTGGCCACACTTAGTGGCTGTTACACCTTGTTTTGCTGTTTAACCAGCTCACCAAGCCTTGGTTTTGACTGCAATTGCTCTTTTCATCCCACTAGCTGAGGCCTTCACCACCTTCCCCTCCCTCCCTCCTCAGAGAATCTCTGGACACTCTGCCGGATGTTTTAATGAGCTTGCATTTCCACGAAAGGCCAGATCTAATTGTGACTTGAATGGCAGCTGCCAAACAGAGCTTTTAGTTTCAAACTCAGCAGGAAAATGGCTTTTGCCTCCCATCAGAGTAGCTTGTGTACTTCAGAGGCTCAGTCATTATAAGCAATATCTATTAAGAGTTGAGTACCTTTCGTGTTCCTTGGGAGCAGAGGATGCTCTCAGGGTCTGCTTAGCACCACTGAGGATTGTGCCTTCTGTGTGTTTTGAACTAGCATCAGCAGAGATTAGACAAGCATACTGAGAAGAACGTGACTCCAGTTGCAGTCCCTGAAGGCTTTTTTGTTGTTTCTGTTGTTTCTGCAGGTTTGCTAGGTATTCCCCCTCCCTTGTTAATATATTTATCTAACAATAGTTGCTTTCTGTACTCTCCTGAAAAGCATTTCCATTTTCTGTATGCCTGGCAGACCTTCTTTGAGTGCTGTTCTTCCCACCATGTACTGTAAGCATTTGAAGGGTAAACATTCTGAAGAACGTGAGTTTCTTACAGGGGGTGCCACACTGTGTAATTCGAGGACATGAGGTGTCATTACAGAAAGAAGATACACTGAAGTGCTTTGATGATGAGATTGAACTCAAGTTCTGGTAGTGGAGCAGGTTTCCAAGAGGACGGAGAGAACTTTCTTTTCACAGCTGAAGACAAGTCAGTGGATATGGTGGGATGTGACAGGAGAACCTAGTGAATGTGTAGGACTAGTGGAACTTTTTCTGTCTCAGAGGGCAGGGCAGCTCTATCCAATCCTTCTGCAGCTTTCACAGCCACAGCACCTGGGCAGTCACAAAGGTCAATCTGAGTGTTGTGTGCCCTCCTGGTGTACACCAGAAGCTAGTCCAGCAAAGAGCTCTGGGAGCGGGCAGTATCAGGGAATGCTCCCAAGTACCACTGTTGTGCTGGCAAGGTTCAAGTACAAGCCTAACAGACCCTCTGACTCCTGAAAAGCAGAGGAGGGTTAGGATGTTGTGCTGCAGCCGAGAAGGAAAGATTTCTTCTTCTGCCCATGCCTCAGGTTCCACAGCTGAACCTGTGGCTTGTGGCTTCCATTTATCCTCTGACTTTTTATTATGTCTTGGGCAGTGCTTTCAGAGAACTCATGGGGACTTGAGGTCTGTGATAAGGACGGGGTGCATGTACAGAGGTATTTCCTCCACAAGATGTTTTACCAAGTCCTGTGTATTGGAAAGGGCTGGAGTGGCAGGGAAGTCAGTTATGCTGCAAGAGACATCTTCAGTAAAGAAGATGGTACTGAAAACAGGAGAAAAACACCTAAAAAGAGAAAGGCACTTCATGATACCTTCCTATTAAACCTTGGCGCAAAGCAAGTTGAGGACAAACCTCAACCTACAACTTTAGGAAATCATGTTTTATCACAACTGCCCAAAACTATTGAGCATTTGACATGCACTGCAAGAAGGAGGAGACTGTTTATGCTGTTGTCTGGCTGGAGCATACACACCAAAATGCCTGGAATAGGCAATATGATCTATCTACAGTTAAATGCATCTCAATCTCTTTGAGCTTGAAAATGGTTGGCAGGTGGGTGAATACTGAAGGGAAGTATCATGTGTGCTTCCCCTTTTCTTCTAGACTTCCCTTGGCATCAGCCTTTGGTCACTGTGGGAGGCAAGACACAAGGCTACATAGACTATTAACCTGTACAGCAGTTTTTCTGTTCTGTGCTATGTCAGGCTTTGTCTTCATAGCCTCCTGGGAAGCAAGAGGATCTTTGATCCCTGTTCACATCAACAGGGATGTTATCAATGCTCTTTTTTTATATCAAGGGTAAAGTAACTTCCAGTTACATTTGAAACCATTAAAGCTTGGAATCTCCAACCTGAGTTTTGGCTCTCTTATGACCTGGGCCATGCCTAACATCTTTTTTTCCATTCCAGTGTTCCATTCCATGCACAATCGTTTATCCACACTAGGGCAGTAAAAAAACAGATGAGGAAATCATAACTTTCTCGTGCTTTTTTGGTAGCCTTTTTCACTTGGACAAAGTTAATGATGATAGTAACTGAAAGACTTAAGATTTTGGTTCGTCACCTTCGATTTTTGCACCTAGTCTCTTGATTGCAGCTTCATCTAATCAAGCAATATAGGAAATCTCCTCCCTATCCCATTTCTTACCTTGTATGAAGTACTTACATCACCCTCTGATCCATTTTATCACCATACCCAAAAATTTCTAGTCCGTTGTTCTTACCACATCCCCGGCATAACATGGGTCATGCTGTTATTCCTGTTTCGCAAGGAAGCAAGCAGAGCACAAGGGACCGAATCACCTACCCATGCTCCTATACAAAATCAGTAGCAGAGCTGATCCCCAATCATGTGGCCCCAAGGCCTACATTTGTGTTTCTCCAGAACAAAATCTACGAGTTCTACAGCCTTCCCCAGCATCCACTGAAGTATGTTTGCTTTTAACAGTTCCTCTAGCACAAAGCATTTGAACCCATGCATCAGGAGAGTGGCCCCATTTATTTCCATTGAAATGCTGGCACACTGTTTATGTCCCTCTGGCAACAAGCTGAGAAGAGTTTTAGTGTCAGGGAAAATAGTAATAATAATAATAATAACAACAACAATAATAATAAGAAAACCCCCTAAGTGTCAACTCCACATTTTCTGGGGCCTGGTTAAGTTCTCTGGAGCGTAGCACTCCATCACTTTTCTCAGCAGGGTATAATTACTCATAACTTGAAGGTTTTATCTCTGGGTTTCCTGTACTAAAAAGGAGAAAGGAGGTAAATCTTGCATTCCACGGGAGTATAGATGTTTAATTAAGTATCACATTTAATTGTTCCAGGCTCCTGCTTGACAGTCACTGAGTCTTGAAAATTTTGTCTCTCCCTTCTTTTTTTTTTTTTTTTAATTGGAATTGGAGAGATAAAAAACTGTCTGGCATGTAAACTGTGTCCAACCTGTGTCTCCCTCTGTGCCTTGGAAGTGGCCTGAGATCAGGACTGGTACCCTGGCTTTGCCAGCATGTATTTGCATGCCTCTGGCGCGCTCTGCGTTTCCACTCCAATACTAGGGGAAGGAGGACAAGTCCAACCCTCTGTTCTGCTTCCAGTGGCCCTTTCTGTCATCTTAAGTCCAACCTGACTCGTGCCTGCTCTGTGGCATTTGTAGTCGGGTCTCTCTTCTCTCTTTTTTACTGTTCCTTTAGGGCTGGGGAAAGAAGGGCAAACTGCACCTTGGAATACTAAGTGTTCTGGGCCTTTCTTACACCTCCTTTCATCCAAAGATCTCAGATCTCTTGCACTTTGCAAGAATTAATAATATAAGGCTTGCTCTCCCTCTGAGGCTGACCAGTTTTATTATTGTTGTAGTGAAATTAACAGTCTCTTTGAAGTCTACTTAGTCTGCTTTAGGACTGGGAGACCTTGCATATACAAACCCTAAGCAACACAGCCCAGGAACTAGAAAATGTGAGATTGGTGAGAGCCCAGTAGCCTCAGCACAAAATCTTCTGACCCATTGATTACACCCTAGACGTTCCCATCCGTGCTGCTGGAGAGACACATTTCACCATGCTATCAGAGAGACAGAGGTGTGGATAGAAGTGATTCAGCCAGAGGCCTGATGTTGACAGAAGTACCTTCCTTGTGTGTGCCAACTCTCTTGCCTTTGCCTGCCCCCATCACAAGAACTCCTCTGGATAGAGAGGAGCTGGGATTGCCCATGAGTCTCATTGCAATGTGTCCACCTGAGCCACCACCTGCCATCCGTCATGTGCTCAGTCATTCAACAGACTTGTCTCTGTATCTCTCTCTGTACAACAGGTCTGTGGCCTTGACACCTCACAGGGACATTGTTGGGACATCAAATAAGTCTCAGGGTGGCAGTGCATGAAGTTTGGACTCTGTCTTGTGATCTTGAAGGGTTAATCTATGAAAGGGGGAGAGAAGACCACTTTCCTCCAACTCTGCTTGTCAAGAAGCAGTGAGGCATCGTGGTTTGGTCTCTGCTGGGATTTCAGCTCCTTGTTTGGACAGCACCAGAGCCAGAGGTGTGTGCTGGTGTGTCAGGCTATATAACCTCTGCTAGGAAAGAGCAGCCACAGTGAGACATGACGGCTACTGGTGGAAATTTGGTCTATGTAAAACTCCCATGTTTGACCAAGCCCACGAAGCTTCAAAGGAGGCAGGCCTGACATTTACATGCACTAGGTAGAAAGATCACAGATAATAAGCTCTGTGTGTGTGAAAGACAATGAGAACTGAGTCACTCCTGCTGAATGTCATAATGAAAAGTACCCAACAGCAGGTTCTCCATTGGACTTGTTACCTGGGGCTGTCAGAGCTATGACAGAAGTAGAAGAATATGGTGATCTGGTTTCCCTGTCTTTCTGCTCCTCTCTTGAGGACAAAAGGCAGTTCTGGGTTGCTTTTCCTCTATCTACCTCTCTATTCTGACTTCTGCATACATCCCTATTACAAGAAGGATATCCCTATTACAAGGACATGGATGTGCTGGAACATGTCCAGAGAAGGGCCTTGAGGATGATCAGCAGGCTGGAGCACCTCTCCTATGAGGACAGACTGAGACAGTTGGGGTTGTTCAGTCTGGGGAAGAGAAGGCTCTGGGGAGACCTTATTGTGGCCTCCCAGTATCTTCAGTGGCCTACAAGAAAGCTGGGGAGGGACTTTTTAGGCTGTTGGG
>JAAGNO010004106.1:80106-92822 GCA_033439905.1 Ceryle rudis | reverse complement strand
CAGTCTCCTCTTTTCTAGAGTGAACAAGCCCAGTTCCCTCAGCCTCTCCTCACAAGCCATGCTTTCCAGACCCCTCACCAGCTTCATTGCCCTTCTCTGGACCTGCTTCAGGACCTCAATGTCCTTGTGCTGTGGTGCCCAAAACTGGACACAGTACTCAAAGTGCAGTCTCACGAGTACAGGGGCACAATCACTTTGCTACTCCCGCTGGTCCCCCTGTTTCTGATCCAGGCCAGGATGCCATTGGCCTTCTTGGCCACCTGGGCACACTGGTGGCTCATGTTCAGCTGGCTGTCCACCAGCACCCCCAGGTCCCTTTCCACCGAGCAGCTCTCGAGCCACTCCTCCCCAAGCCTGTAGCTTTGCCCGGGGTTGCTGTGACCAAAGTGCAGGACCCAGCACTTGGCCTTGTTAAACCTCAGGCCATCGCTCCAGCCTGTCCAAATCCCTCTGCAGAGCCTTCCTACCCTCAAGCAGATCGACACTCCCACTGAATTTTGTGCCATCTGCAAATGTACTGAGGATGCATTCGATCCTCTCATCCAGGTCATCAATAAAGATACTAAACAAGACTGGTCCCAAAACTGAGCCCTGAGGGACATGGCTTGTGACTGGTTACCAACAGGGCTTAAGTCCATTTACCACCAAATATACTTGAGTGGAGCTGAAGAAGACATTATCAACACAAGATGGATGAGACTAGATCAGCTGGTGATTCATAAGCTGAATTTGGCTCAAGGGGCACACTTCAATCCAGCTTTCTGCCTTTCCCAGGAGAAGATAAGTTGAGGGAATGGAGATCTTGTTCCTGTGTGCCAGTAATTTGACCCAGAATAGAGCCACCAATATGCCCAGATGGCCAAGAAGGCCAGTAACATCCTAGCTTGTATGAGAAATAGTGTGGCCAAAAGTAAGGAATTGATTGTCCCCCTGTACTTGGCACTGGTGAAGCCACACCTTGTGTAAATACTGTCTTCAGTTTTGGGCCCATCATTACATGGAGGACACTGAGGTGCTGGAGTGTGTCCAGAGAAGGGCAACAAAGCTGGTGAAGGGTCTAGAGAACAAGTGTTAGGAGGAGCGGCTGAGGGAACTGGGGTTGTTTAGCCTGGGGAACAGGAGGCTCAGGGGAGACCTTGTTGCTCTCTACAGCTGCCTGAAGGAGATTGTGGCGAGGTGGGGGTTGGTCTCTTCTCTTAAGCAACAAGCAATGGGACAAGAGGAAATGGACTCAAGTTGCACCAGGGGAGGTTTAGGTTGGATATTAGGAAAAATTTCTTCACTGAAGGGGCAGTCAAGCCCTGGAACAGGCTGCCCAGGGAAGCAGTTGAGTCACCACCCCTGGAAATATTTAAAAGATGTGCAGACATGGTGCTTAGGAACGTGGTTTACGGGTGGATTTGGCAGTGGTGGGTTAATGGTTGCATTCAGTGATCTTAAAGGTCTTTTCCAACCTAAACAATTCTATGATTCTATCATTCTACCAGTCTGTGTAGAGATGTAGGACTGTAAATAAATCTTCTCCTGCCATTTCAAGAGTGAAGTTCTGGTATGTAGAAATTGCTTCCCAGCTTCCTCCTCCCTGAGTTTGTGCTTTACAATGGGGTTTCTTTTGCCCCTTGCATAAGGTGGATTTTTTAACTCACAGTCCCCAGGTGCTCAAGTACATTTGGGATATATTTTCTGGAGCCCAGGATCCAGAATCCATGTCTGTGCCCGAGAGTGATTCTGAAGAGGACCTTGGTGAATGAGCTGTCCTGCACCCAGCCTGCATGCCATATCCCTCTATACTCCTTTTCTGTACCCACAGCATATGCTGCCTCCGACTGGTTACATGTTCCTCCTGTCCTCTCACATCTTAGTACAAAAGCCCTTTGCTAACTCCCTCCTCTGACCTTGAGTAACTTCCTCCTGACATACTGTGAATAAGCTTTTAGGTAGACCCTTGTTCCTCTCCATGTCTCTTAAACAAGCCTCTGGGCCCATTTGGTAATCATGCCATCCTGCCTCACCCTAAGAACAGGACCCACAGCTGCTTCTCCCAAACACCACTCTCGGCAAGTGGGATAAAGAAGAGAATATGTGTTTGGGGAAGTGCGTAGGGGAGAGGGGAAGGCTGAGTAGCACAGAAGTGATGGAGCACCATCTGAAGGGCAGCCTCAGACTCAGTGTCCTGTGGTGCTTTACAGACTGAAACTCCAATGGGAAATGAAGTATTCAAATATATGTCTCTGAAGAAGATGGTGGTGTACTTGGGCTCAGCTGGAGTACTCACACTTAGGAGTTCCTTGGCAAAACAAGGGTAGAATACAACTGCTGTCATCATTAAAGTGCAGCAATGTAGCTTTCAGGTCTGTGAAATCTGTGTCTTTTGGACCAGTAAAGACTTCTTTTGAATTCAATCTGATCATCAGGCTTGTTCCTGCTATACAAGTGAGTTAGCTGTGAATTTCCAAGAAGGCAAAAAGGGAAGAAGCTTTCAAGAAGTTTAATTGTATTAGTGGAGTAGTTACAAGTTCTGTGAAACAGAAGTAGGATCTGTGAGTTTGGGGTGCTCTTATCTAAAAATGTTTGTACTTACGTCTGGATGGATGATTCTGGAGTTAGTAGAGTGGGAGTTACAAGCTTAATTATCAAGTGTGTCTGTAGTCTTGCTAGAGTCAGCTGGAGTAACGTGATAACAAAATAACAAGGCTACTGGAGTAAAAATCGGTTCCACAGTGTGTGTAAAAAAGTGTCTGGAGCAATCAACAGAAAATGCTAGAAGTGTTTTTCACGGCAAGGTTACCTGAAGATGCTGTGATGCGCCCAGGTTAACATCAGAAAACAGTTCTCTCACATGACTGTATTTTTCTGCTGGTTTTATTTTAATCCAAAGCTAAACATGACTTTCTTTTAAATCAGGGAGGATACTTTGCAGTTGTATCAGTCTTTCTGCAGCTCCGAGTGTTCTAGTGTATTGCTTTTATTCCACCATGAGCAGAGTTATGACATGTCACACCCATCCCTGAGATAAATAGGCAATGTAATTTCAGCTGCAGATAAACCTACAGTCATTGGCACACCAGATTTCCCAGAAGGATAGGTGACATGAGTAAGAAACTGCTTTCATGGTTATCTGTGTGTGCAAGCGTTTTCTCGGAGAATGCTACACTTACCAGTGGTTGGTAAGTGCAGTGCTGGAAGCAGCCTAATTACTTTTGATCCATCTTTTCAAAATATGAGTTAGCATTAAAGCAGAGGAGAGTTACAGGGTGGTGTTACGTAGGTAAGAAAGAGAAAAGTCAACGTACTAATTGCCAAATCTGATTGTGATTTTGAAAGCTTGGGGGTAGCTGCCAGTTCTACTTTACCACTCCAAAACGGCAGTTTCTTCTCTTAGCATCTACTTGAATTAGTAACTAATGGGATTATTTTTGTAGGCTGAATTCTGCAGTGATAGATGCTCTCTTGTATTCTACTTCATACAAATTGACCTAAATGTTTCTTAGGGACTTTTTACTAGACATGATGCAATAGCTGGTTAAGGAACTTCCGTCCTGCCTCACTTAAGTATATAAGGGACACTCGAGTAGTTGTTTTTCTTGACACATAACTGTAAAATCATTGTAAGAAAGCCAGTTAGATCTATTTCAGACCTGCAGTCAGTTTGGCCAACGAGTTGTCTCCAACATTGGCTAGCATGTGAGGTGTACCCTTTCTATCATGACAGCTTTACTCTGGTTCCAAATTGGTGGAGCCTTTGTTTTAGGTCTTGAAACATAAGGCTGATCATCCTTGCCTGTAACTCTCTGAAATACTAATACTTCTAGCTCTAACTGCTTGTGGAGAAACCAACTTCTCAGCTTGCTAACTTGACAATTTTGATGATGGGTTTCACAATTACAGATTGCATATTTCCTTGGAACGGTTGTTCAGACTTACAGTTCCATTTACTATCCCATTGATTTTGTGGTAGCAGCCAGGGCAAAATGATGGCTCAGTAACTTTCCTCTAGGTTTTGATGCATTTTTTTATCATACTACTTTCCCATCTGTTTCTTGTGACAATCAGTTACCCTCTTTGCAGCTTTGTTCTTTATGGTGGGACTTCTGTCATTTTCATCTCTCTTCCCTAATTCTGTTCTTTTTTTCTATATCTGATACGGGATATTCTACTTTGCATAGTCTGCTATAGCTAAGGGTGAATCTCTGATGTGAGTGATCTAATCATTGGGCTACTAGTCGCTCTCTCTAAAACATTCAATATTTCTTCATTCCACTGCAGAAAGCATTTAAGCATTAAGTGTCAGCAGGGATGGCCATGGTCATCTGGATAGTCAAACAGTGTTCATTTTAGTGGACTTGGTACTGCACCTTACACACTGTAGTGAAAGGACTAGGAGGTGAAGGTATGCTCTTGATCTTTCTGTGTGACTTGTAAAAATATACATAATGTATTTTTATCCTTGATATTTGCATATGTAACAGATTAAGAATAATAGCAGTGCTTTGAATTTAATGAATGTGTCCCTAACTGTTCACCAGATCACTGAGTGGTTCATAATATTGTTCGTGGTATGAATCTGCTGTGTGTCTTTGTTCTACTGATACTGATGCTGTGCTGTTCCTGTTTCTAGCCTTTAGGTTGATTAAACTGAATCGACTCAACTGAGGCTGCGTTGTAGAGATGTTAATCTCATGTGTGATACTGTTGGTGTTTCCTGTTCGGTATTGCACAAGGGCTTTGAGCTTGATTTCAGATTGCAAGTGCAGAAGCCTTGTTACCATCTGACTTAGACCACTCTTCCTGTTGAAAGGGACAGGCTTTCAGCAATTTGCACAGCTATCAGATACTAACAGTTCAAACTCTGCTTGTCATGCCTGCATTTTTTGAGCTACAACATACGATCACCCTATCAGATTTTATGATATTTTTTAATAGTTTCTTTTTTAAGCAGAGTGAATTTTATGCTATTGTTTTCCTACTTGTTCTTTTAGCTTCCTGCCAAGTGATAATGATTCTATCAAACAATTCAATTTCCTAGGTATTGTTCATAGACTTAGTGCTGTTGTCTTAAAAAAAGAAAGTTGTTTTACTATTCTCTCTAGTATCATAACAAATCAAAATGTATTCAATCATGCAGAAATCATATCCTGATTTTAATTACAGAATACATATTATAGACCAGGAAAGGCAGTTCCTGCTCCACATGCCAGTGCATAACACTAAATAACATAGGTGAGGTTCTACTTAACCCGGGTAGGATTGTGCATCTTGAGACCGAGTGCAGGGACTGCCTCTCCATTCTTGCATCTGAGCAGAAAATTTCTCAGTCATTGTTTTTCAGTGTACTGAATACTGGACCATCCCCATGGGAAAACAGTGTTGTTCACTGTCAGCAAAGTACATTGCTCGTGCAAGAAGCGTTTCTCGACCAGGGAGTGTTTCTTGTCCACATCTGTCCTCCCGTGCATCTGCCAGGTGCATTCTCATGTTAAGTGAGAAAACTTAATTTCAACTTCCTAGTCCATAGCTCTAAAAATGTAGACACATCTCAATTTCAGAATAAGGGTATGTGTGGAGTAGATATTTAGGTGAGGGAATATGGTTTGTGTGGGTCTGTTGCCAAGTTTAGAATTACAGTGCACATGAGTTTTGTGTTGTCATCCAGGGCAACAGGGCTGCTTCTTGTGAAAAGGAAATGGTTGAAGGCCCCCTTACAGGGGCACCTGAGTGGATGCAAGTAGGTCTTTGGAAACAACAACAAAGTGTGTGAGGGAGGAAAGACAGACACTACAAAAGGCAGACATTAACATCCAAGGAGAAGTAGGAACAAATACACAGAAACCTTATTTTTAATTTGAGTGTGCTTAAATACAAAGATGTCAGAAGTACAAAAAATGCAATAAAATACAAGAGTTTTGTTATTCATCTCTCTTCATTTAAATTATTTTTATCAGCAAAGAGGCTGCTAAATCTGAAGTTGGCTTCTGGTAAATGGTGATGTGAATTAATGTACTGATGAGTCAAAATACAATGAGTCGATATTTATGTATTATATAAACCCGTGAAAGTTTAATATGCATAAACTAAAATAGTGAGGCTTGGTGGTTGGAATAGCAAGCTGAAGAGAAAATGCCCTAACCCCTCTGATCTACAGTATGAGAAATGTGGGAGTATTAAAAAAAGAAAAAAGAAAAAAAAAGGTTTTCATGATAGCTCAGTGAAGATTTGAGAATTGTGAAATTTTGGGGAAATAAAAGACAATACCTTTGCCTGTATGCTTGGTGTTACTTCAAAAAATGGGCTAGAAAACATCAGTTTGAAAGTCAATAATTTTAAAAATAGGTGAGGTTTCACATGTATGCCTTCCTTAGCATATTTATTCTTGACAACCACTATTTCCTCTTTTCATTTTAATTCTGATTTTTTTTTCTCTGCTTAACATCTTATGAATCACATGGCAAATTTATTGTACAAGTACTGTCCTTTTATTTTTTCTTCCTCTTGAGTTTATTGCAGTTGACAGTCATTTTAAAAATTACTAGTATTGGTAATATATACAGAAAAACCTAGCAGAAAAGTTACTGTTTAGTGGCTATAGAGGAGGACTGAGTACGAAACCAAATATTCTTCTGGAGACTTCAGTAAATCTTTTCCTCTTTTTGTTAATAATAGCTCATACACCTGTAGGTTTCACTTTGAGTTTGTGGTTTGAGTAAGTTCAAGGCTGTTTATAAAAGTCAAAAAAAGAATTTGCTGGTCTGAAATGCAGCAACATCTTCCTTGAATGGGATAGTTCCCAAATGTGCATGTTGTTTTGTCTGTTCCTACTGTGGCAATCAAATAAAAGAAATGCAGGTGATTGGGGTGTTACGAAGAAGGAGAGTGGATGGACACTATTCTGCAGTTCCACGGTTTGGGGACTCATTTTACCATCATATGCTTATCTAGCTCTTGACAAAACCCGTGATGTATTTAGAGAGTTCTCATTCATACAAGTTTAAGAGATCATTCAGTGTGTTTTAACATATAAGTATTTTAAGGGTATTTGGTGATAGCGATGTTAATTTTGTATTCCCAAACCAAATCAATAATTCAAGAGGAAAAGAAAAGATACCAGTAGGGGCAATGGCTTGGTGAAAATGTGGCTTTATCAGTCTGGTGATGATGATGGATGTCTGTTCATTGAAAGTGACACTTAAAAGGGACACTGATGTATTTCCTTCTCAAAGTGTATTTTCAAGCTTCTCCCTTCCCCCATGTGCTTATGGTCAAAAAAAAACCCCTAGTATTAAATGTCATTTATTTGAATTGATAAGGAAAAGTCAACAGTGACTAATTCAGCTCCAATTTGCAGTGGAAATTCTTACAGAATTCTTTGCACATTGCTTTTTCACAGAATCGAATGTTTCTGAAGATTCAGAAAATTATATAATTGCAAAGAAAGAAGCTTTACATTTACTAGAACCTGCACAGATCCTGTGATTTGGTGAAAGTGTTGTATAGTCCAATATTCGGTTCTCTTGCCTTTTTTGGGGGGGTTTGTTAACTACAGAAGAGGTTTCAGAAGAGTGAATTACAGAAGAGTGTTTTTGGTTTTCTTTTTCCCTTTTTAGACAGTTCTTACTCTTCGTCTTGATAAAGTCTCCTGGTTGTGACCAAAGAGTATTTTTGGGTTTTTACTTCTATATTTCTATTCTGGAAAAATTTAATTTAATTTTGTCAAAGGAACCAGTATGAAGACTTTTTCCTGAAAGCAGATCTAGCCAGTGCTTAAAAACCTGCAAAACCCCCCAAATAGCTAGAGCTTATAATATTCCCCCAGCAGGTATTTTGTTCTCCTAAATCAGAAAACAGGAAAACGTACAATTATTCAGTATTACTTAAGCACCGATGCGATACTTGTTAGTATGAACTGCAGCTCCATTTTTTGTCACATAACAAATCTGACTTCTCTCTGCCTGACCAAATAAGTACCTTTTTATCTATCCTTTTTATGAAAATTGATTCTCCAAGTGCCAGGTGTGTGGGAAGCTACATAGCTCTGACTCAAGTAAATGAATTAAGATTCAGTAATCATTTACCCAACCAGTATAGTGCTGAATCTACAGAAATGGAACTTTAATCTTTGTTAACGGCGATACATACAGAGAGAGTGAACCATCCAGCGTGGGTATGTCAGCTGGAAGTGAAGCAGATGAGATGACTTTAGCTCTCCATTCCCTCAGTCATGTGTGACACGTGTTCCCCATTACACCGGCATAGCTGTGCCGTCACCACCACTGGGCTAGGGTTGCCCTCAACCCTGCCAACCAAATCTTATTAAAATATTTTTAACAGCATCCAGTTCCCAGATCTTTAAGTCTTTGATTTCCAAGATCTAAGAGAACTGTGAAAGTTCATAATCAAGTTCCTGGTTGCCTGTGCCTTGTTTAGTTATACCAGATAGAAAAAAAAGTTTAAAGCATGCACAATATGCACTGAGACTGATTGTAGATGCCTACTCCTAATGAATTCTGGTGCCAGAGATGACACGAGTGGTAAGAGGAAAAGTGGAAACTAGACTGGTCTTGCTTATGTAGATGCCAGAAAGACCAAGTCCAAAGGAGCTAAAGTAGCTCATATTGCTTCATTATTAACTATGATATTTAAAACACACTACCAAATAATTCTCAGACAACAGGTGCTGACTTCAGTGGTTCAATGGCCTTTAATAACTATGAAGTAGTTACATGACTCAAGATGCTCTATTAAAGGAAAAATATTAATATTGAAGAACAGGATACTTGCTGGTCTTCTTTTCTTGCCAGTCTTTATAGTCATTAGAGTTCTTCCTGTCCTGAGTTGATTGCTTTTGTGCATTAGGTTGGTTCTTCATACTGTAAGGTGCTCTAGTGAGTTGACCTTGGCTGGCCATCAGGTGACTACCAAGCTACTCTATCATTCTGCCTCCTCAGCAGAACAGAGGGAGAAAATGCAATGGAAAAGCTCATGGATCGAAAAAAGGACAGGGAGATCATTTAGCAGTTACAGTTGAGCAGAATGGGCTCAATGCAGGGAAATTAATTTATGGCCTGTTAATAGGACAGTAGAATAATGAGAAAAAAGAAGAAAACTGTAAACATCTTCACCCCACCCTTCCATTCTTCCCAAGGTCAGTTTCACTCCCAACTCTTCTACCTCTTCCCCCTCAAGCGGCACATGCCTCCTACCCCCCAGTGCTGTAGGGGGACTGGGAATGGTGATTGTGGTCAGTTCGTAATACTTTGTCTCTGCCACTTCTTCCTCCTCATGCTGTTTTCCTGCTCCAGCACAGGGGCCCTCCTATGAGAGACAGTCCAACTTCTCTAACTTGGGACCTTCTCATGGTCTGCAGTTCTTCAAGAACTGCTCCTCCATGGGTCCTTTCCACAAGGTACAGTCCTTCAGGAGCAGACTGCTCCAGTGTGGATAACCCTTGGGATCACAGGTCCTCCCAGACAACGTGCTCTCTGTGGCCTCCTCTCCACAGGCTGGAGTTCCTACCGGAAGTCTGCTCCAGCATGGGCACACCACAGCCTGCAGCTTTCTTAAGGGCACATCCCCCTGCTCTGGCACGGTGTCTTCCACAGACTGCAATCTGTGCTCCAGTGTGGTCCTCCATGGGATGCAGGGGAACAACCTGCTTCACCATGAGCTGCTGTGGAATCTCTGCTCCTTCCCCTTTTTCATTGACCTCGGTGTCTTCAGGGCTATTTGTCTCACATTTTCTCACTCCTCTCTTACAGCTGCTGCACAGTTTTTTTACCCTTTCCTAAATGTATTGTTGCAGAGGTGTCACCAGCATCACTGATGGACTCAGCTTTGGCTAGCACCAAGTCCATCTTGGAGCCAGCTGGAACTGTCTCTCCCTGACATAGGGGCAGCTTCTGGTGTCTTCTCACAGAAGCCACCCCTGGAGCTCCCCCTGCTCCTGCCACCAAAACCTTGCCACATAAACCCAGTACAGGTGCACACAAGCCTAGTGAACCAATAGGACTTACATAATTAAAGTTTGACCCTAATGTGAACCCTAGTTTTATACAATTAGTGCCAGAGTTCTCAATCCCCTTGCAGGCTTGAACCTCTTAAGAAAATTACGTTTAGACTCTGGCAGTGTTCTGTGTCACACCCTTTTACACTACTTCTCTCCCTGCAAAGAAACAAATTTCCGTTAAAGAGGAAGAGAATTATTACAGAACCTGTGCCTTCCCAGTATCTCAGCAGCACCAGTGTGTGGTGCTGTCTTCTCAAGCCCCTCTTGCAAGAAGAGACACCATTTACTGTCATGCAGCATGTACCCATTTTCCTTGTCTTGGTGCTCTCCCTCAGATGTCTTGGGGTTCAGTAAGACTGGAGTTCTCTCAGTGCACTAATATTTGAAAGAAAATACAGAGAAATATTGGGACAAAAAGTTGGTCATTTACCTAACCATAACCAGGTCCTGCACTAGGTAATGCCTAATGAACTCTTGTATTAGTCATCTGAACTAAAGAGAGCAAGCTTTCAAGATAAAGCATTCAGGAATTTCTTAACCTCAAGCTTTGTTTCCCCCTCCATGTCACTAGTTACATTTCTTCAGGGTTTAAGATACAACTATGGCTTATTAGCTAGTGAACTTCTAATGAGCGTAGTGCCCAAGTGTGTGTTTAAACATATACAGGGTTGAGATTCTGATCTGTTAGTAGTTATTTCTACCCTGTGGATGGAGGTCAGGTCATGAACAGTTGCTTTAAAGTTAATTTGGAGCGCTGTATAAAAGAACATTATATATTCTCTGGTTTTGACTGTTGCTGGCTTTGAAATGAGCTTGTGATGATTCCTTGGCTGTGGATTTTTTTTTCTTTCAGATGGAACAAACATGTGACGATATAGATGAAATGTTCAGCAATTTACTTGGGGAGATGGACATGCTGACTCAGGTAAATAATTTCTCTTTTTTCCATCAAGATTAGAAAAATCACTATGATGTGTTAGAGAAAAGCAGACATTTTTCACATACCTCCATTCTGAATAAATACAGACCCATTATTGTGAAAAACCTTCAACTAAATTTCCTTGCTTGACATTTAAAATGAGCAGCCTGAAGAATAAGGTAATATCAGTGCAGTCTGGGTCGTTAAAGACACCTAACTGCTTATGAAAGATGCTTTCTCCAAAAAAAAAAACCAAATAAACAATTTTAATTCCTCTGGACTCCTTCCCAAGGAATTGAAAGATTCTGTCCAAACAGGAAGAGTTTGAGTCAGACTTTTCAGGTCTGAATGCTTCGCATACATGGGTAAATGGGATGTAGCCTGAGTGTCAAATATAAACTTTGGAAATGACAGCAACATTTTGAATGTATGCATAAGAATAATCTTTAGATATGGCAAAATAAGAAGTGGCATTCAGTAATTTATGGAGACATTATTGCCAGTGCAGAATGCACTCTTAAAACTATAAACCAGCACAAACCTATTTCTAAACCTGTAGTCATGGAATACGTTCTGCAAAACACGATGAAAGAAGTTTTATGTCTATAAAAACCCCACAAAATCAATACATTTGTTGTATTTCATTTAAACCTATGTTCAAAAACACTTAAGCTGTCATCTTGGATTCTGTATGAGTTTACTCAGGTGGCTGTAAGCAGCTTTGTTTTGAGGGGGCTTTCCTCTTGGTAAATGTCAGTACTTGTCAAATCACCAATAATTCTGAGCCACGAAATAGGAACTGTGCTTGAATTTGTGTGAAAGGCAAGATTTCACATGACATTCTTAGCCGTCAAATCACAATATTTTGCCCCTTGGTAACCTCTTTGCTTTTGAAGGGCTTCTTATAACCATGTATATTTATTTTATCTATGTATGCATATAAAGAAGGAGAGGTTTAGGGTAATTTCATTTCATTATTATGCCTTAAAAAAATAACAAAAGACTGCGTGTGATAAACTTTACCTCCTCAGATTGGATGTAGCACTGTTACAAGTGCAGGTGATGGGAAAAGAGTGAGATAATCTCTTCTCTCTCCACTCACTGATGGGTGGGATGGGATGTTTTCCTGATGACTCCTCTCTAAAGTGCTGCCATCACCTCTTACCTCAGCCTTGTATGGGAGAAGGAGACAGGCATGTCTCAAAGCTTGAAGACTTTAAGTTAACAGACTTGCGTCTATTAATTCCTCTAGACTCTTAATTTCCCAAATGAGACTGTAGATGGTTTTTCACCCTTTTTCACCAATCTTTCTGTTCATAAAGTGAGTGTAAATGATAGAAGCACACAGAGATGCCTTCATGTTGCACAGCAAGGCTGAAGAAGAAATGCAAATTCAGAATTGGGCTTTTTTGCTATTTCTGTGTAGTTCATTTGAAACTTTTTTTTTTAGCATTTTGATTGCCGCTTCATTTATTTCCCTTTGCATGTACTTTTTTTTTTTTTTTTTTCCCCTGCACTTTTATGGCTATTATGACACATTATGACTTTTTGTTAGAGTAGTAATGAAAGTATTTCCTTTATGCTTCCTTTAGAGGGTGAGGTTCTCTTCCCCATCTGCTCTGCACTAGTGAGACAATATCTGGAGTATTGTATTCAGTTCTGGTCTCCCCAGTTCAAGAGAGACAGTGAAATACTAGATGGAGTCCAGTGGAGGGCTACGAAGATGATGAAGGGACTGGAACATCTCTCTTATGAGGAAAGGCTGAGAGCCCTGGGGCTGTTTAGCCTGGAGAAGAG
>JAAGNO010004106.1:48614-80006 GCA_033439905.1 Ceryle rudis | reverse complement strand
CTGAGGCAAAGAAGGCATTAAGTACCTCAGCCTTTTCCTCATCCTTGGTAACAGTGTTCCCCCTCACATCCAATAAATGGTGGAGATTCTTCCCGCTTCTTTTTTTGTTGTTTCTATATTTGTAAAAACACTTTTTATTGTTTCTTGCAGCAGTGGCCAGGCTGAGTTCTAGCTGAGCTTTTGCCCCTCTAATGCTCTTTCTACATGATTTAACTAAATGCCTATAATCTTCCTGAGTAGCCTGCCCCTTCTTCTGAAGGTGGCAGACTCTCCTCTTTCTCCTAAGTACCAGTAAAAGCTCCCTGTTCAGCCAGGCTGGTCGTTTTCCCCGCCAGTGTGTCTTACGACACATGGGGATAGCCTGCTCCTGAGCCTTTAAGAATTACTTCTTGAAAAAAGTCCATCCTTCTTGGACCCCTTTTCCCTCTAGGACTGGACCCCGAGGGACTTTCTCAACCAGTGTTCTAAACAGGTTGGAGTCTGCCCTTCGGAAGTCCATGGTAACAGGTTTTCTGCCTCCCTTCCTTACTTGGCCAAGAATTGAGAACTCTTTCATTTCATGGTCGCTACGCCCAAGACAGACTCTGACCACCACATGATCCAGCAGACCTTGTTTGTAAACAATGTGTCCAGCAAGGCACCTCCCCTGGTGGGCTCACTTACCAGCTGAGTCAGGAAGTTCTCTTCCACACACTCCAGGAATTTCCTAGACTGTTTCCTCTCTGCTGTATTATATTTCCAGCAGATATCTGGTAAGTTGAGGTCCCCCACAAGAACAAGGGCTTGCTATTTTACAGCTTCTGCCAGTTGTCTGTAGAACAGTTTATCAGCTTCTTCATCCTGGTTGGGTGGTCTGTAACAGACTCCCAACAGGATATCCGTCTTGTTGGCCTTCCTTAACTTTACCCATAAACATTCAGCTGGTCCATCACACTTGTTGACTTCTATGCAATCAAAACACTTCCTAATATAGAGAACCACCCCACCGCCCTTTCTGTCTTGCCTATTCCATTTGTAGAGTTATAGCCATCCACTGCAGCACTCACTCTTGAGAGTTGTCCCCCCATGTTTCTGTCATGGTGACTACATCATAGCAGTTGTGGTGCACGGTAGCCTCCAGCTCCTTGTGCTTGTTACCCATGCTGCATGCATTAGTGTGAAGGTACTTGAGCCAGGCTAACAACTTTATTCCCAGCAACGGCCTGCCACCCTTAGGCTCAGCTCTAGCGGGGCCAGTTTTATCCCCTTCCCTCTTCAGACCTAGTTTAAAGACATTTCAGTGAGCCCAGCCAGCTCGTATGCAAGGATTCTTTTCCCCTTTTGAGACAGATTAACTCTGTCTGTTGCCCGCAGACCCCGTGCAACGTAAAGCTCCCCATGTTCAAAACCCCAAAATTCTGTTGGTGGCACCAGCCTCTCAGCCACATGTTAGTCAGGTGGGTCTTCCTTCCTCTTTCATTATTGATCCCTGCCACGGAAGGGATCGAAGAGACCACCACCTGGGCTCCCGAGCCCTCAAGCGATCTCCCCAGGGAAGTTGCACCAGGGGAGGTTGAGGTTGGATCTTAGGAAAAATGTATTTCCTGAGAGAGTGGTGAGGCCTTGGAACAGGCTGCCAAGGGAGGGGGTGGAACCACCATCCCTGGGGGTGTTCCAAAAACATCTAGATGTGGCACTTCTTCAAGGCATGATTTAGTGGTCATGTTAATGTTTAGTAGATGGTTGGACTTGATGATCTTGAAGGTTGTTTCAAATCTTAATGATTCTATGATTCTGTGACATTCTTTAAGCACCGTTCCTCTGCCCCCCTTAAAAAAGACCCCACCAAATCTCAAATCAGTCTGGCTTTATCCAGTCTGCTATTAGAAACAGCCCTAGCCTCTGCAGTTGCCCACAGCAAGACCGGGCGTTGCCTGAAAAGAGTTGCAGTTGGCATGGGTCAGTGTCGTATTGAGAACCAGGCAAACCATTTAACACTGGGCATGATTATGAGACAGCACTTGAACCCTTGTCCTGGCTTTATTTGGATCACCAGTCTAGTCATAATCCCAGAAACCAGTGCGTGTCATTCTGTTCCCTAAAGAGTCAATGTCATCAGACAACTGCAGGTAATGCATTTACAGAAGTTAATGTCTGTAATAGTAATTATGTCATCAGGTACCTGTTTTTTTTCTTCTTCCTTAACAGAGTTTAGCAGTGGAGACTGTACAACCTCCGTCCCCCAAAGTGTCCAACAATGAATTTAGCTTTACAGTGGGCTTTAAAGATTTGAACGGTAAGTAGCTGTACAGACTCTTTCATGCTTTTTATGCTTATTCAAAATAACTCACAGTAACAAACAAGAAGAATAATCCAAAACTGATCAAAAAACCAACAACCAACAAAAAACCCAAATGAAAAAAGCCAAACTGTTTTGTTGGAGGGGGAGTTATAATGGTGTGTCTCAATTTAGGAAACTTCAAAAGGGCCGAATTGATTGGTTTTTAAACTAAACTCTTGAAAGAGATTTAAACCACTTAATCTGTTGGTTCTTGAAGAACCCTTCTCTTCTAGAAAGGTAAATCATCCTGTAGGATGTTATTCCACAGACTCTCTTGTACCACGGCTAGTTTGAACAAAGAAGAAATTGTGTATGAAGTGCCAGTATAGGATTTTATCTTACACTCTGACAGAGAAGAAAAAAGCAGAAGTTACATTATTTCTATCTGGTTGATAAGATACTTTTGAAAAGAGACTGTCTTGTTCTTTGCTTAAAGGATCCTTAAAACCCTGAATCCTACCTGAAGTATGTCACAGATGTTGATCATACACTTACTGATGTGCTACAAATGATACCATACAATTTCCTGTGTCTTAGAACTCTGATTCTGCTTCATGTTAACTTTAGAGTTGTAGAATAGTAGCAATATACAAAGATATTCTTGATCTAGACCTCAGTTATACCTTTTGTTGTTCTCTGTACTAAAACTTGCTAAGCATTTATGTGCTTAAGTAGCCTACTGGGAGCTAATGGAATTTCTTGCCCAGAAACCTTGCTGGATCAGGGCCAGGTTTTGTAACATCCTAAATGCCTGAGACTGTATCACTGAAAGTGAAACTTCCTGACTTGTTTAATTTGTATTCACAGAGTTCCTTGTACTCTGAACTTCAATATGACCAGATTAATGGATATTTCTCAAACACATTCCTTTCTGATTCCTTTCACATAATCCTTATATCTTACAGTAACCATGCCTTCTGCCATTTAATTCCACTGAACTGGAAACACATAGTGTTTTATACTGCACTCACTCTGGCACATTTTGTGGTTTTCTTTACAGAATCCCTGAGTGCCCTAGAGGACAAAGACCTGGATGCTTTGATGGCAGATCTTGTAGCAGACATAAATGATGTTGAACAGAGAACTTTACAAGCTCAGAAACCTTCTTCTGACAAACAGCAAAGTATGGTCACTCAGCCTTCAACAAGCTTGGACAGTGACATTTATTCTAAATCAAGTTTCTATGTTACCATTACTGGACAGCATGGGGATGACTTGCCCCCTCCACCTCCAGACCCTGGTTTAGACCTTCCACCTCCACCACCACCACCTCCTCCTGAGCCACTCACCCAGGTAAGCCTGGATGGAACTTTGTTCTAAGTGTTTAATAGTTCTTGTAATTTTGCAAGTGGTATTTGGCACTGGAACAGAAGTGGATAGCCCAGGTAGAAACATTTTGGTAAGGTTTTGCAGTGAAGAAACATGCATGAACTGTGGAATGAGAGTTTTCTCTGATTGTAGGCTCAGCAATTTTTGCCAGTTCCTTGACCTATTTCCCATTCCTTTGCCTTTCTAATCATTTTGATAGCCCAAAACAGGCATAAATCATTGCAAATGGTTTACTGTAACAGAAAACTTGTCACTGTTTTTTTTTTTAATAAGTGCATACCACTTAATACCTTCTGATAGAGAACTTGCTGTGGCACCAGTGCAAAGCATGGCCAAGGGTCCCACCATTTTGTGAAGATGTCAGTGTGTTTGTTCATTGCAGTCTGTGTTAGGGGTACTGATGAGACAGTTCTGTGGATGTTCCCCAGATCTGTCCCTGGCCTAACTGATTTCTTGCAATAGGAAAAATGGTTCAGTAAAAGAAAAAACTGTTGAGTAGAACTCAGTGTGTGCCAGGATACTGGGTGCCTGGCTGAGTACAGGAAGAACCTCTCCCAGTCCCAACACAGAAACACTCTGTTTTTATTGATCCTGTCTTTGAAGGGAAATAATGAAGACCATCTGCAATATGGGACAAATGCTCTTTGCTTAGGAGGTGCTGAAGTTATCAGTAGGTACTATTTATGAACCGCTGGCTTACCTGTACACTGGAATCTCAGACTTACCACAACCTCCTCCATGACTGTGTTTCTTGCAGAGCTGTTTTAACTACTAATATTAAATGTGATAGTTCTAGTACAAGCATTAGAAGTTCATTTCTTTGACCTGAGGATGTGGAGAGGCAGATGATGTAAGAATTTGCCCTGTCACAGCTCACGAGAGAGTATGTGCATTAGAAGAGTGAGGCAGCCCAAAAAGAATGGATCTGAAATTATGAAAGATCTAAAAGTATATCTTCAGTATTCTTATGCATGATAATTGATGAAAAGAGGCCGTTTGCATTTGGGGAATAGAAAGATTTTAAGGACAATGAAAAGTGCTCTGTCAGCCCATGTAGAACTGTACTGGTCAGTTCTGCTTAAAACCGTGAACAATTCATCGCAGTTTAAGAGTCCACACAAACTGAATATGAGTCACCTCAACATCACTGCTGCACCTGTGTTTAGCATCATACAGCAGACATATTTAGCAAAACAAACAGAAAATTCGGTAGGAAGATGACTTTCTGATTATACAAAAAGTGATTCACTGGATAAAGCTTCCTTTAGTGCATCGGACCTTTCAGTGCTATTTGAAGAGTGAAACTTGTAAACATGTGGGAGGAACTTTGCCGTTTTTCTGTATCTCAAAGATAATAGTTAACTTCCTATCTTAAAGGAATATCAGCATTTGCAAAAACAGCAGCTAGACAGCTTCAGAAGCTGAAGTTTTTTATTTAACTGCTGTAATTGATACAGCAGAGATGCTGTCAAGGTAAGTTCTATACATTGTCCCACAATGTCCTCATCTTGATTTAGACTTAGAACCTTTGAGGAAGTACCAAGTTTCTAGAATGGTTTGAAAGCTGAGGAAGTGTGGTCAGTAAGGGTAGCTAGTTAGATGGGCTGAGATTGGCCAAGCTGCCAGACTCAAGGGGTAGTAATCAGTGATTTGCTGGCTGAGTAGGATCAACACTGGAGCTTGTATTTAACTTTTTCATCTGTGACCAGAGTGATGACATAAAAAATGATCTGCAGCTCTGCTGAAGATGCTTTTAATTGAGGGACAAGACAAATGGCAGAACTTCAGTGCAGGGGTACCTTCAGAAACGTGAAGACTGAGCCAGCAAAACTTTCAGAAACCCAGCAAGGTACAGGGTCCTGCACATGGGGTGTAATAACCCCATGCGCTTGTACAGTTTGGGAGGCAACAGGCTGAGTAGCAGCTGTGCTGAAAAAGAGATGGCATCCTGGTGGGTGCCACACTGAATAAGAACCATGAGTGCAATGTCATCTCAGTACGCAAAAATGGCCTGTGTCGGGAGGAGCATGGCCAGCAGACTGAGGGAGACTTTATTCTTTTCTCTTGGTGCTGGTGAGGCTGCACCTGGAATACTATACCCTGTTCTGGGTGTGGAGGTAGTGGAGGGTGTTCAGCAGAGAGCTACTGGGATGGCCAGGGGTGTGATCAGGGTCAGTGAGGACAGGCTGAGGAAGCTGGGCTGCTTTAGTGTGACAGGAGGCTGGGAAGTGATCTAATAACAGCCTGAAAATGCCTGAAGAGCATCTACAGAGCTAGTGGAGCCAAATTCTTCTATGGTAGTGTTAGGTGATAGAACAAAAGGCAACAGCTACATGTTGTAGCTTTGTAGTTTTGGACAGGACATCAGGAAAACCTTTTCCATTTCAGGCAGTGGTGTAGCACTGGAACAGGTGACCCAGAAAAATCAACAATTCTTTTACTTTGGAGGTTTTCCAAACTTCGCCTGGCAAAATCATGGCTGACCTGATCGAGTGTTGGTGACAGTCCTGCTTTGGGCAGGGAGCCAGGCTACAGGCCTCCAGACCTCTCTTCCAACCAGTGCTTTTATGATGCTGTGATCTAAAGCTCACTGACGTCAACAGTGCCACACAGTTCTTTCCCTTGAGTCTTGTGCTGAGCTAATTCTCTATGAGCTGGCATCCTGCATTACCTGAGGGTCAAACAAGATTTCAGAGTGAAAAGGGATATACTTGCAAAACACGACTGGAATTTTATATGTTAAAACATAGCTGGAAGTCACATCTGTCTCCCTCAGTTACAGTGTTCCTCTGAGACTGTGTGCTGGGTTAAATCCCTAGCACTGTTTTCTGGTCTCTTTCCAGATACAGGGGAGAGGGTAGAGTAGGATGGGAACGGGAGGTAGAGGCATTTCTAAGGAATCTGTCTGCAGTGGCTGCTTTCTACATTCAGGCACTGCTTCTGCTCCCTCCCACAGCCCTTGCCTCATTTTCTGGTCCAGGTTGTATTCAAATACTGATGGCATACCCATTTTGTGGCTTGCTGTCCACAAAATTCCCTATAGGGCTATTACACAAGTTGTAATGTGAATGACAGTGGTAATAAACATTTCAAATTAATACGGAAAGAACTGATTTCAAATTAGTGTTTACTGTCTTGGTTAGTATTTGCTTTGATGTGTCATTTCTGCTCAGTAGGATGAAATGCAGCTGCAAATGTAATGTATTTTGTTTCATCAAAATCCACATTCCTGTTAGCCAGGATTCTTGATAAGGGATTCTTGAGCCAGTCAAAGCTGACATTTTGTTTAACACTTCTGGTTGTCTGTAGTCAAAAAAGAATAAGCACCTGTGATACTAAGACTCTTCTCTAACCTTTGGTAAGTGTGTTCAAATTAAGAAAGTACAGCCTTTCTTTCAGGGAAGCATAGAGCTGCCTCATAAGTTCCCATCAATCTGTTCTTTCTTTGTAAAACTGTCCTTAAGCTAAATAAGGCTTTTACATTTTCTATGACATTATCTGGATGACTTTTATGTGCTTCTGTTTGAGGATCCAGGAGACACGGTTGATGATACAAAACCAAATCTTTCAGCCTGTTTGTTTGGGAAAACAAATCTTTTAGCCTGTCAAAGCATTTCTTTAACAGTGCTAGAATTTTGTGTCTGATAGATTATTTACTTGGTATCATTTCCTTTTTCTACTTTTAAGACAGATAAAGGTTATAAAAACATGAAGGCTCTCAGGTGAGAGCTGTGTTGCACAGATTTGTACCGTGTGTGAACTCCGCTCAACACAGGTTGCATGAAGGTGAAACATCAGTTATGCTTGCCTAAATTTCTCAGCAGAAGGCTGAAATCCCACGCTCAACCACTTTGGTTAAGACGTTTTTCCTACTTCTTACAGAGAGATGTTTTTTGAAATTATAAGGGAAGTGCCACAGTGTGAGAGGCTTCCCATGAGAAGCCTTATGTTCTGGATATAAATAACAAGAAACAACTCTTCAAGTAAACGTAAATTGCTGCTCTTACTTAACAAGAAGTTTACCAAACATCTTGTGTCTTTTCAGGAAGAACGAGAGGCACAGGCTAAGGCTGACAAGATTAAACTTGCATTGGAGAAACTGAAGGAAGCCAAAGTTAAAAAGGTGAGCCTTAAAATACTGAAATGCTGCTGTAAGAGCCACTAGCTGAGTATCTGTTAGCATTCTTCTCGGTGATAAAGTTCATACTAAAATCACTAGGCTTTTTCATATTTTGTCTGTAACTTGAGACATCTAAAGATACTCTGTGGAGCTGTCTTGTCGTTCACCTGAAGAGAAGTCTCTGGGAGAATGCTACTTCTGAGGGACTTAATTTTAAAAAGGCTTGAAAGGCTCTGCTTTTTTTTTTCCAGTGTTGGGGCAAAGCCACTGTTCTGATCAGGTGCTTTAGAGGAAGCGGAATGTACATAAAAACATTGCTTACTTATGCAGTCCTGATTCCAGAAGTATTAAACTTTTCTTCTACAGTAGATGTGTATTTAGCTAATCCCAAATAAATTAATGAGGGTCTTCTTGCTAAACCTTTTCACCACAGTGTAGTAATGTACAAGGATAACAGAAACTATTTTGACCAGCAAATTATAAAGCTTCCAGCCAGTGTTTGCACAGTGCTGCAGTGTGTCCTGTAATTATACCCCTAAGCTGGCGTTCCAGCTGAACTCAACAGAAGCTGCAGATGTTCAGTATCTCTGAAAAATGGATGTGAAGAAAAAACAGTCATGACTTTTCAGTCTTGATCAAATAGGAGATGGGAGGTGCTGGAGACCAGAGCCTGCAGGGCTTCCAAGAAGAATTGAAGCCTCCAATAAATTGGGGAGTGTCCAGACTTCAGATGGTTCAAAGAATGCTTCACATTCATATAGAAATGCTACTTCTGAGAGAATGTGTTGGGAACATTTCACCGGTGTTGTCTTTGGGAAGCTCTGTAATTAAACTTACCATGCTCATTGGTCATTCTCTTTTCCTTGCAACGTTAGCAGTTTTCTCCTATGGGAGGAAACATTTCTTTTGAAGACTTTTTTTTTATTTCTACCCTGAATATTTGGAACTATAGTAGTAAAGATTAATCTTGTGGTGGTTATGTCACTATAATGAAATTACTGTGTCATTCTTGAATTCTAAATTGACTAAATAATTGTAAGAAAACTGGTCTTTCTTTTACCAAAAGCAGAGAGCAGAAGCCAGGGAAGACAGTGAAAAGTGGACTTGTGGTCCTGGACTTCAGGAGAGCAGACTTTAACTTCTTCAAAGATCTGCTTAGAGGAGTCCCATGGGATAAGGTCCTGGAGGGAATAAGGGCCCTAGAAAACTGGTTAATATTTAAGGATCAGCTCCTCCAAGCTCAAGAGAGATCCATCCCAATGAATGAAGGGCCATGAAGATGATTAAGGGACTGGAGCTTCTCTTCTAAGAGGAAAGGCTGAAACATCTGGGACTGTGCAGCTTAGAGAACAAGAGGCTCTAGGGGGATCTTGTAATTCTATAGAAATACCTGGAGGGAGGGGTGAAAAGAGCCATGAAAAGGGATCCCCACGGGAAACCGGCCAGAGTAACGACACTTTGCACCAATATGGCTACATATCGTTCTCGTTTATTGCTTCACAAGTACGTGCTTATATAGTCTGCCAGGCCGTCCATGCGCACATCTAAATCGTTTTATTGGTTAACACCTACGCTACGTGTGCCAAGCCTTATGCAGATTGGCTAACTATAGCTGGCTAAATACTAGGTGCACACCGCCCTTGCAGTTAACCCATTCTATTCAGGTTCTGTGCTTTCTCTTGCTCAGTATCTCATACTATTATTTCTACTCTACGAGCTTTAAGTCAAGGTTGTCCAATCCTCCAAGAGCCACTGCAATTCCTTGATCAACAAGGAATTCCTTTACAGAGCCAGGCTCTTTTCAGTGATGCCCAGTATCAGGACCAGAAGCAATGAGCACAAACTGAAATACAAGAGATTCTACCTGAACATCAGGAAACACTTCTTCACTATGAGGGTGGCTGAGCACTGGCACGTGTTGCCCAGGGAGGTTGTGGCATCTCCCTCCTTGAAGATACTCAAAAGCCATCTGGACAATGGGCTCTAGGTGGCCCTGCTTGAGCAGATGACCTCCAAAGCCCCCTTCCAACCTCAGCCTTTCTGGGAAGATGGAAGCTGCGTGCATGTTTCTGGGCAGTCAACTCTAACCAGACAAAAATACTCTTTTTTTTTTCCCCAGGCATGTAGATGATTTCTTTTTCTCTATAATTTGCACTACGGCTCAGTTGCGTAGTTTAGAGAGGACGATACTTACTAGGGTTGGAGTCAAAGAGAATTCCCATTTTTTGTTACATTTGCTTTTAGTTTTCAGAGATAGTGTAGACCTGCTCTCGGGGATCATCACTCTGTTTCTACCTGCTTTTTAGCAGAGATTGTCTCTACAGTACCAGAACTTCTTATGCACGTATTTTAAAATAAGGAACTATTTGAGCAAGACTGTGGAGAAGGCCTCCTAACTCACCAGTTTATTTCCAGTTCTATGTACAGATCCTGTAGACAATTTTTATTCTGTTTTCAGTACTAACTGGAGCATTTTAAGTACTTTCCTTATAATGTATTTGCAGGGTTTTTCACATTTTATGTACATTTTCTTACATTGTTCCCTCTAAAAAAAATGGACATACTGTTTCTTGTTTAACAAATACTTCACAATATGAAGAAATAATGTGTGTCTTAGGTTAATTTGCACAATGTAAGTCATTAATCTGCTTATTGCTGGCTGTTGGACTACTGCCTATCTTAGTACAATCTGTTTTCAGGCTAGTCTGTTGGCATGGCAAGAGTCTTCCATTCTTTTTCTCATTTAAAACTAAGCTTTCTGCATTTCTAGCTTGCATTATGGATGCTCTGTCCTTTTGTACTTGGTTTCCCTTTCAAGCATTTTCCTTAATTGCACGTCTAGTAGATTTAAAGAAGAGATTACTTCTGCTTTTTCTCCATAACAATTTCACCTTTCCTGAAGCCATGCAGAGGACAAGATTCAATTTCCTTTTTTGAGAAAAGGTCTTTATTTTGCTAACAATATAATGTGAAAGTTTCCAAGCTGTTTTGTTCCTTCAGCTCACCGTGGGACAGGACGCCTTTGAATCATTAATAACCTTCAGCCTTAATCTTTCTTATCTGTGTTAGCAGATTCAGACTAGCCTTTTACTTGCTTCTGAAATTAACTGACTCTTCCGTGACTCTGTTCTCAGCTTGTTGTCAAGGTGCACATGTACGATAACAGCACAAAGTCGCTAATGGTGGATGAGCGGCAGGTGACAAGGGATGTTTTGGACAATCTCTTTGAGAAAACCCATTGCGACTGCAGTGTCGACTGGTGTCTGTATGAAGTGTACCCAGAGCTGCAAATTGGTAAGTGGCATAGTGACAGAGCATATAGCGAATAGGTATAGTGCATCTTATGCTATCGATAATCTTGAAAAGATAACATTTCTCCTGTGCACGTGTCCACTGGTGTTGGAACATCATGGTCTCTAAGCTGAGGGATGCTGTAGGAATGCACTTGGGCTGTTCTTGCTGTAGAAGTCAGGCTTCTGTTTATCTGTGCTGGGAGCTGCAGAAGACTCCTTTAAGTGGCCCACTGCCATTTCCATACTTCCATTTTACACAAAGTGAAGGGGCTGTGTGAATTTCACTATGTTTGTCAAGGCAGTGACAGACCCAAACACACCAGTACTCAACTCCACTCTTCGAAGAGAGGATGCAGTGCTGAAGTGCTGTCAGCAGGCTGTTAAATACTGGCCAAGCAAATGTAGTAATTAAACAAGACTGTCGAAGAAGCAGTTCAGTCATTTCTAATGCTTTTCACTTGTGATAGTTGTTTTCAAGCGTAGCTGTGACCAGGATATTGTTCTCTGAAGGGGATACAGCTTTGCTGGTGGTACCTCATGATTTAGGAAGTAACTAACCTGGCCTCCAGGTCCCTAGGAAACAGCTGTACAAAGCTTACATATTTGTTTGGTTCTATTTCATGAGGTTTATTTCAAAAAGGCTTCAAGGCCTGATTAAGAATGGAGTATTCTCTAATTGTGAGTTATTTTAGGACCTTTTTATTGGCCAGACTGCAAAGGTATTCATATCAAAACGAAAAGGAAAATTGCCACAACTTTCTTCCAGGGTTGCATTTGACCTAGAGAAATGAGAAACTGTCAAACAGCCTTTAGCATTCTCAGTTTACACACTCCTAGCAGAGATGTAAAAACACACAAAGTTAAACATCAATATTGCACTTTAAAAGAGCCCTGGGAATAATCATCCTGCTAAACTAAAACAGAGAAATGTAAAAATAGCTGAAAAAAGCCTGACTGCTCATGAGCAAAGAGATACTCATCTGCTTCTAAGAATGGCAGAGACATTAACTGCCAATCTGTTCTTTCTACTCTATTTAGATGGTACATGGAGCTACAATGCTGCATTCTTTTGTACCTGCTTATCTTAACTATGGAAAGACTGGAAATGCCATGAGATCCTAGAAATGTCACCAATGTCACTTTGAATAATTTTAGTCTTCTCTTATCTCGGAAAGTTGCTCCCTCTGTCCTAGTGTGACTTGGATAAACATGTCTGAGTGTTAGGATGACAGCATATAAACAAAGGGTTTTCTGAATCTCCATAATCATTAAAAAGAATGTACTTATATTTCTTCATAATCTGGATAGGCATTTTGAATTCCCCATCACGCATTTAAATCTGAAAGCATCAGGGAGATGACATGCTACAAACACTGGGGTTACTGGTTAGACTTTTTGGTTTTGTAAGTAAAAATTACTTGTGTTACTTTAGTCTCAGCTAATGCTAGGTGCTTTGGGTTAGGCTATTGGTACAGTAAGGAATTACTCTCATAATGAATAAAAACTATTTTAAAAGCCAGGATAGAAGAAGAGTAGGAAAGGAAATAAATCAGTAGTTGGTTCAGGAAAAAAAGAAATGTCCATGAATTCCTGATGCAAAGGTCTATCACCAGTTCCGAATCAGCTGGGAATGAAGCTTTTTTTGTTTGCAGAAGGGAATTTCAATATGAGTAGAATAGCACATATTCTTTCTTCTGCTTCCAGTGCACAGCAGCATGAGGTTAACCTTGTTCAAAATCAAAACAATATGAACTGTCCTTTATTCTTGTCAGAATAGTTCTTGGCAGTTCTGGATAGCTCTATTATTATCAGCATGCTTAAAAGATAGGCTTTCTTGCACTTTGCCTTCCTGCCTGGTTTCCATGTTAGTATTTAACAGAATAAAATTATGTTTACTTTAAGCAAACCTGAGCAGCAAACGTTTCAGGTTGAACTGGAAGTCCAGGCTACTTTTACATCAGAAGATCCTTCACAGAGTATCTGATCCACACTGTTATTTTGAAAGACAACCATTGCAAATAAAACAAACTACAGTTTTTAGATTAATTGTATGTTAAATATCTCAAATAATGTCAGTAGTGAGCATGTATTTTACAGTAAAGAGTATTACCTTATAATAGACATCCAGATTTGACTTCTATTTTTTACAGAATCACAAAATTGTCACGGTTGGAAAAGACCTCTAAGATCACTGTGTCCAACCATCAACAGAAAACAATAACAAAACCCAAACCAAAAGCAAAGAAACCCACAAACAAACAATCAATCCATCAAACCAACCAACCAAAAAATTCCACAAAAAAACCCACCTCACCATCCCACTAGACCATGTCCTGAAGTGCCTCGTGCTCACATTCTTTGAATACCTCGAGGGCTGGTGACTCCACCACCTCCCCAGGCAGCCTGTTCCAGCACCTTACTGCTCTTTCAGTAAAGAAAAGGAACAACAGAACTTATAAAAAAATCCTCCTGAGGATGGCAAGATCCTATCTTTTATACAAGAAAACCCTGGTACTGGAAATGAACAAAGTGTATATGGCAAAAATTAGTGTTAAATAACAAGTGCTGTGACCTGAGATTTATTTTACAATCCTGGACTATAAAATGCTATTTACCCTTCAGATGGTTACTTGGGGTTTATACAGTGCTTTGTATTTCCAGTGCATTGCAGAAATATCAGTTGCTAAATGAAAAGTGTTATGTTGCTTGTATTATTAAAAGCTACTGTGTACATGTGAACTGGCCCTGAAGCTAATCTCATTTTGTAGATTTAATTAATTCACAAAATTTAGTTTTGATGGGACATGCCGAACCTTTGTCAAAAGTAACAAGTGTTAAAGAAAGCCTACAGAATGTATGCTCTGTTACCTCCTCTTATACGAGGCCAGTCTGGGCCACTGAAAGATGTGATCACCACAGACCAATGAAACGGGAGTACACCTATTTCCAGGGGACTGCCCAAATCATACTGAAAAGTGGAGAACTCCCTGCCCCGACACTGGTTTTGTAGAAAAATGTAGTTTGGGTCCTTCCAAAATTATCTCAATTAATTTTCTTTCCAAAGGGAGATGATGTTACTGCTCAGCTACTTTATACAAGTGAAACCAAGGAAGAAGAGAGCAGTTACCTAACCTCAGCATACCCCGTGGCTTTCCTGGGTGGAGGATCTGGGTTCAGATCAGCTCAGGAAAGGAGAGAACTGACACTAGCTCTCCCACATCTCTGGTGAGGTTTTTAACTACAGAAGTGCTTGGTGGGACAGTGTATCTTCACATCAGTTCTCAGCTTGTCTTCATATTTCCTCTGTTTTGCTTTTTCTGTTTTTAAACGCAGTCACTTGAAATAAGATATTTTATTTTCAGTACATAGAATTCTTCCTGCTGACAAAAAGCAATTTTTCATTTGTTCCAATAAGTAAAAAGACAAGGAAATAAAGTTTTTACTTTTTTTTTCTTCAATTCTGTTAGCCAAAGTGAATATATACCCGTCCCCTCCAAATCGTACTGCAAACCTTAAAAAAGAAAATAAAAAAAAAAGGCGAATGAAAGCAGAAAGCTGTTGAGAGACACGGGTATAACCAGCTGCTCCTAGTGGTCACTGTTTCCAGGAATCCAGGAGCATGCCACAGCTACATAAGGCATGTTCTGTAGCTGATTTGTCCTTCCACATGACACTGTTTTCAAGTGGGTTTGCTCCCTTCTCTGCAGTGGAAAAGAGTGCTGGGCTGTCCAGCTCTGAGTGAACATCAGATGTTGATGATGTTCTTACACAGGAATTTCTGCAACCTCAGGAGAGGGGAGAGGGAGTCTGAGTGTTTTACATTATCTTTTCTGTCTCTTCAGAAAGGTTTTTTGAAGACCATGAAAATGTTGTTGAAGTGTTATCAGACTGGACTCGAGACACTGAGAATAAGATTCTATTTTTGGAAAAAAGTGAAAAATATGCTTTATTTAAAAATCCCCAGGTAAGCTAATGTGGTATTTGGATAAGAGTCTAAAATTCTGTCTTTCAGTCTGTATGCTTCCTATTGCATTATTAATTTGCTTTCAGCTGTCAGCTCACAATTAGAGAAAGCAAAGCTTGTACTTTCAACTCAAAAAAACCCCAGAATGTTGAATGCAAGGATTTGAAAATGAGTGCTTTTTATTCTTTTCTGATACTATTTATGTCTTGTCTGGAGTGGTAAAAAAATGAAGCCTGTAGTTTTCCACTGTTACAGCTTAGGCACAGCTCTCACAACTGGGGTGAAATGGCACAGCTGTAAAAACCTGGCCTTTGTCATTACTACAGTTTCTCCACTATTTCTACTGATGAAAATCAACATTTTCCAGTTTTTGCCTATTGTATATGAAACATCATGAAGAGTATACTGAGTACAACAGAGAGTTTATCTGGATTTAATTTAGACTGGGGAGAAAAATTGGATGAACAAGTAACTTGTGCCCACTAACTTTGTATAAAGAGGGTCTACACACTGAATTGCATCAAAATGTTCAAGATGTGTATACACAAATGATTTATTTCTTGTGATGTGTGGTCAAGACTGCATTTACAAACATGGCACATACAGTTGTTGGTTCTGGGGCACTAGATCTTTTCCCCTTGTCAGCTTTCCGTTAGCTCACTGAGCATCTGATTTGTTCCTGAGGGCAGCAAGAGAAAAATGAGCAATTCAGCATTGCTGAAAAAATGAGTCAAATATACAAATTGGCAGCAAATGTCACCAAGCTGCTCATTAGGAAGTTGGGTCTTTTTTAGAATAATCCAGTGTTTCAAACAAAACCTGCAGAGAGGCAGTTTCCTTCCTTGACGTAACAGGTGTCCACAGTCAGGGAAAGAAAACGTAGCCTGCAGTGTACATGGATTGATGTTGATTTTTAATATGAAACAGCAAAGCCAAATTTGGAAGTAAAATATACACGATGGCTCAAGACGCCGTAATTTCTAATGCACATAAACATACCTAAGAGCAGAGGTTTGATTGTACATTTGATTGGTACACTAGTACCAGTCCTCCCACAGGACGTAAATCTTTGATAACGAGTCTGGGCATTTTGATTGCAATGAACTTTAGAAATAAAAGTGACCTAAACCAAAACCAGAGTAAGAGTGTAGCTCTCTTCGCCCATCTCAGGACATACTGAGCTTCATCTGGACATGTCTGCAGTCCTTGAACTTCAGCTCCTCCATGATAAGCTCTAAAATGAACAGGCTAAGGAAACTGGATCAGTTGTGGCTATCACAGTGTTGAAATACTTTGCCAATAATAAACTCTAACCGTCTGTCAGGCTTAGTAAATTCAAACATTGTGAGACAGGCAGAATAGTACAGTCATACTGGTAGTTTGTCTTTTTGCAGAAAGTAATCAGTGTTGTATAGACAGAGCTCAAACTACATAATGAAACACGATAAAATACATGTTCTGGAGTGAGTCACGGAAAAGGTAAACCAAGTGGAAATGCTGAATTGGTGTGGATCAGGGTGTGTGATTACCTAATTAGCTACTTAGGGAAATTATGGTGTAACCAATGGGAAACTGAAATCCAGTGCTTTGTTACTGTATTCTCAGTATATTCAAGCTCCTCCTCCTAGCTTAGTCAAGGTTGCCTCATAAACTCATTTCATAAGTACAGAAATTGCAGAATGCAAAGCTTTTTTTGACACAGCCAGGGGTGGTAATGCAGTTGGATTCCTTGTTGATCTTATTTAGTGCTCATTCTGTCAGAGGTTGTCTGTGGAGGTCTCACAGTTTTGTAACTTGCAGATACTTTTCTGGAAGAAAAGAGGCAAATTCCAAAAGTGGATGGATGCCTGCATTTTATTCTTAGACCAATTAGTGATACAAAAATTTCATTACAGAGGTTGGACACGATTAAAAATTCTTATTATACAGACGTCCAGATGCACTGCTAAAAGAAGTGGACCTCTGGAGAAGGTGTATGACCTGTACATATATTCACTGTTTCTTTCTGTGAACTAGTTACATATCTGGTCTATATGAAACAATTAATTATATGTGTTTCATTTTTTAAGCAGCAGCTGGGGTTTTGAATGCAGGATACATCCTCTAAGTCTCTGCTAATGCCAGTGGCTTTTTTGAAGATGGTCATTCTTGTCATGCAGTGTTCTGTAATATTTTTCTGAAGCTTTGTTTCTGAAATTTTTTAATGTATTTGGAATACATTTTAGAAAAAGCATCTGCAGAATCCTCCAGATCTTCATGAAGACAGGCACACTTTTGCCCTTTCCTCACTGTGATATAATTTACCCTGCAGGGAGTTCACAGTAGAACACCATTCCATGAATGGCATCGGTGATTCATCGGCAGAGATTGAGCATCACGAGTCTATGACTAAAGAGTAAAAGAAAAATACGAATTTGTACATGTGCAAATAAAGAAATAGGAAAGGTGATTCTTTGTCATGCAACTGAGTGATGCTGTGCTTGACTCTTGAATTGAAAGGTTGTCAGGTCTCAACACCTCTTTTTGAAAAGCTCAAAGAATAATTCTCAGCTGAAAGAGAGTCTAAAAAAAGAAAAATGTAGGAAATGCTTTTGCTTTATTTAAGCAGGGTTGTTTGTAAGGGGCAGCTGAATCTAAACTCCTGACTAAATGCTGGTCATGCTCACAGAACACTATATTTTATTTTTCCTTACAGGGATTTTGATTTCCTGTGTTTCTCCTTTGCTGATACAAGCAGGCAGGAGAAATTTAAACAGCACAATCCCTAAGCAGAAACGTTGTAGGCATGGACTAATGGTACTTTACAGTACAAAGCACAACATTTAACTTCAGCTGGCTATTAAATCTTTACAGGATTTTCTTTTGTGCATATGGAATTTCCTGCTAATGTAAAGCCGTAGATAGGTCATCAGCTGCTTTTGCTGCTGTCCTGCATAAGCACAGGGGGAAATGCTGGTGTAACATCTCTTAATGTCATGCCTGGCTAGCAGTCCATGTCAAAACTGTCACTGTAGCTCTGCGTTAGTGTGCGTCAGGCAGAATGGCATGGGAGGGCAACTGACTTTGCATCAGCTTCAGCTGGACTGGGGTGCGTAGGCACGGGCAATAGTTCAGCAAAAACATTCAACTGCTCGGGTCTGCAGCAAAGAGCCCGAAGAGTGCAAAGAAAGCAAACACATTGACAAGGTGTGCCAGCTTGTTTGTTAAAATAACCCTCTGTGTTTGCTTTCTTATGTTAGCAGTCCAAGAGGATGAATCCATCCTGTTGACTATGCTCCATTCTCTATCAAGAAAAAGACATTGTCTTTTGAATATAAAAACCAGTTAATTCTCAAATCTGTAGACATATGCAAGGAGCTTCTCTGTAGCCACATCTTGTCCCATTAATGACCTGACATCTCAATCCAAACATGAGTTTCCCAGTGGTGTCTTCAGACAGGAAAAAGCTTGTCTTTTATGATGACCTTTGACTACTGGACTTGGAATGACTTCTTGTAGACACATGTGGTTTACCTCCTGTAGGATGAATACTTCTGATCAGAAATAGCAGACCACACAGTGATAAAAGAAGTACAGTGTACAGTCTGCTCCTCAGGTTTTTAGCCACTGACAAATAAGTACCATGCACTTCCAGATTTCAGGGCAGAGACATAAAGGAGGTAATCAGTAATAAATGAAATGTGTGTTGACAGGTGAAAGATGACAGTGTACATCTGTGTAACGTTGGGTTAGGTGACAGAGCCCTGTTTCCCTAATGAAAAAGCTGTGTTGAGTTCCAGCATGGATAGCTTTACAAACTTTCTCTCTTTACCATTGATTATGTCAGTACAGGGTGGTCTGTGTTTCTGCTAAATAAATGCCAGATGCCTGAATGTGATTCAGTTGTAATCAGAGGAGCTTTGTTTTCCTATTTTCAGTGTGCTGAAGGCTGTCTGAGTCAGATGAATGCTCTCCCCACCAGTAGTAAAGCTGATGAGCCAAGCCTTGTTGAGACAGTGATAAGGTGTACTTACCTTGATAAATCTTCATTGTGTATTTTAGGGGTTGTGCTGTGTATAATGATCTATAGAAGGAGAAGGCTTACAGCTTGCATGTCCCTCACCTTCCCAAATCCAACCCAAAGTCCGGAGGCCCTGCCCAGCCTAACAGTGCCCCCTGAGGTTTCTCCTCCTACCTTCATTAATGCAAATGTGGATGTGCCAACATTAATCCAGCAGTGCTGTGATAGTGCTCCCTGTCAAGAAGAGCTGTTGCATGTGTACAGAGGACTTCGATGCAGCTGCTCAGAACAGTATCTCTTTGATGAGGGAGATGAGTGGAGCACTGTCACTCACTCAGACCTATGGTTTTGAATTGCGTAGGTAGGCATTGCCCTATGGGTTGTACTGAGAACACACAAGTGGGCTTTGCTTTGAGATGGTTTGGTTTTTTTCCACTAGGAATTCTGTCTTCAGATGTAGTCACACAACTGTGGTCCTTCATCCATGGACTGAAAATGTGCCCAGGCAGTCAGTCTGGAGCTAGCTATGTGCTGCTGCATATCCTAGAGAAGAACATTGCTGTACTTCCTAGCATTACTTGTCTACTGTAGTGAATGTTCCAAGTTTCTTTTCCTGTGTTGATACCACAGACATGCCAGCAGCATAAGCCAAATTGCAGGTGGCTGTGTTTCTGATGTCTCCTGTCTGACTTAATGTGAACTTTCAAGAAAGCAGGTTTTAAAGAACTGCTTTTGATATCATCCACACCTCTTCCCCTTCCTCTCCTGGTGCCCCTCCCAAAACTGTTTGTTATGAGGCTTGTGTTCTGGCAGACAGCTGTTCAGGGCACTGCATGAAAAAGATGTGGTTATGTGGAAGAGCAGGGTTTCACTTCAGATAAACACTGATAAACACGATATGCTGGCAGGGCAGATTTGCTGCTTGTTTCTGTCTTTCTTATGCTGTATCAACGGTGTATTTCTTCATTTACACACTTGTTATTTGTCCTTTGGTAATATTTGCTTTTGTGTTGCAGTTCAGTTGTTGCAGAGTTCTAGGTGTGTAAATGTGTTGCCACATTCTTATAGTCGTGAGATATGCAAAAATGGAGAGACATGAAAAGTCAGATAAACTCTGTTTTCTTCTTACAGAATTGCTGAAGAATTAGAGAATTAGGAGTACTTTTTAAGTAGATAGATTTCAAAATTTGCCAGGTTTTTACAATTTGGTCTATTTCCTAGACAATGGTGTTTGTTTATTTTATGCCCTTTGTTCTGCAAACATAGCTTTTTGACTAATCCCAGGGAAATCAGTAAGACTGTCCCATGCACCAGGTATTTCCAAACCCAAGCTCCTTGTATACATGTACTTTTGTTTAGAAAATGATAAAACACAGGAACTTTGAGTGTTATCATTCAGGCTTCAAGCCCATTGATCCAGATGCTACGTAATGTATGACGTAGCTCCTTGATCTACCTGCTTCCTTCATGCTCAGCTGCCTTGCTCTCTGCAGGCTGTTGGGCTCTGCTATCTGGCCGTGTTTGGTGTTGAGCAAAGCCATTGCACATGCTCTGGCACACAAGTCCTAGCACGAGCCTGAGCTACTTTCCCAGCTACCTGAATTTGAAGATATGTCTAAGTACTGTCCCTCTGTCCATCTGTACAAGGCAGATGGATGCAAAATTGCTTTTGCTGTTTAACAGTGGGTGAATTTATTTTTACTGGTAACAGTGTGGACGAGGCACTGTGCTTCCCTGTTTGCAGGAGCAGGCGGGCACTGGGTCTTTTGAGGGCAGCTGCAGCTTTGCAGCCCTCTGTCAGAGACTGAGGGTCATTTCAAAGTGTAGACTTTTGTTTCAGTAGGCTGGAGCATGGGCCAAGATATCACGGTGATAATGTCTTCTGATTTTTGAATACCTTCTTCACTGCATAAAAATACTTTGCAGCACTCGAGCGGGGGGTTAAAAGTAGAAAGTAGCAACTTTGGATAAGAGCTTTGGCATATAAATGCTTTTATTTATAATTAAGAGCTGAGTTACATCCAGACTGCCAGATATGAAACGTGGAAATCACCAAATTGGGTTGTTAGGAAAGATGCTTTCTAGACTTTTGATACTGCTTTGCACTCATCATATATCAGCATGCAAGAAAGCATTTTGTTCTTTACCTCCTGTAATAATATAGGAAGTGGTGAAAACTGAAATGATAAAATCAAACTCATTGATCCAGAAAAACAGCCAAAAAACATAAGCCAGTGTTTTTAAAATTTTGGGAGGCTGTATATAGGCAATTTTGTAATTTTCTATTACTTTTGAATGATTTTCAAAATAAAAAAAAAACCTCATTATCAGGCAGCTGTGATTAAAATTTTCTATAAGAAGAATCCATAAGCATGTGTCTCATGCATCTGCTGGCTTGAGTACTCAGTATGGAAAGATTGAATGGGTTTGTAGTGATCTAGTTACTTGTATTGCTGTCTTTATAATGAACCATCAATTTCTTTTGTGTCCTAATCAGAATTTCTACCTGCCAAACAAAGGGAAGAATGAAAGCAAAGAAATGAATGATAAAAACAAAGAGGCTTTACTGGAGGTAAGCCAACTTTCTCCGCGGATGATGCAAATGTCACCAAAACTCTGCCACCATCTGCATCTGCTCTGCAACAACAGCATTTAGCTCTTTGTGGGCAAATGTGTAAGAGGAAGTTCTGTGATGGTTGGTGTCTTTGTGTCTACGGTTTAATATGTGGATTTTCCTCTGCATCTGCTGCTTACCATTAAAAATGCAGATTGTATCCTCTATCAGGGAAATTAAATGATGGAGAACTGTTTTGTTGCTATAGATCCCAACGTCATGAAACTTTTTTACTTAGTGTTTCTATGAAGAGTAATGCCATGATAACAATAAAAGCAATGTTATACAGTTATTAATAAAAGAAATGGCTGTGCCACACCCCTAGGCCATCCCTTTTGACTTTATGTTGTTAGTAAGGTTGATCAGTGGCGAACAATTATCCTTTGGATTAGAAGTAGATCTACTTTTCACTACCTTAAACTATTGGCTCTACCAACAACAGAAAAAGAACCTTTGCACTTTTCAAGAAAGTCTGTTTAGCCTCTTGCCTTTCCTGATGAAATTTTACTTGAGGTTTATGTTTGGAAGAGAAAAACCCAGAGCTGTACAAAAGGAAAGTTTATCGCTGTTCTCCTGGCAAACATACTGACTTTGGTAAAAGTTCACAAAACAAATGCTGCTCTCAGGTGACTGAGGATTCCCATTTCAAAATTAGTGCATCTCATGAAGGCACCAGATATCAATCAGCAGACATCCTGGTAAATGCTAAATGAAAACATTGCGATAAGTATGTTGGCATTAAAAATTACTTAACTGTAGGTCCTTCAAGCAAGCAATGAAGTATATTTGTTTAAACAGTGTTAGAAATGGTAGCGTGTGTTTTAAAGGGAAAGTAGAGATTGAGAGGGATTTTTTCTTTCCCTATTTTTATTGCTCTAAGCAGTCTCTAAAGACTCTTCCTATGGCAGTATTTCTCTACAAAACCTATAGATACAGCAAAAGCAGCAGTACCAAATATTCTGTGTTATTGCCTTCACTGAGCACATCTATGTCTAGTTAAAACCTTCTGCAGGTTTTTGCTTGACCCTTTGGAGAATGGAGGTTTTGAGAGCCTTCCCTTCCAGTGTGAGCACCCAACTAACACAGCTGAGTTACCACTCTAGGCTGGAAAACTTTCCTTTGCCTAAGGTGCTCATCTCCCTGGTAACTGCATTTCCCATGTTCATATGTTCAGTGTCACAGGAAACGTCTTTATTTTTCAAGGGAGCATTTTTCTGCTATTTATTAATAGGCTTGTGCTTAAGTCAATTTATTTTGTGTATTATTATTCTTGTTGCACAGGAAAGCTTCTGTGGGCCATCTGTCATTGTGCCAGAGCTTGAAGGGGCCCTTTATTTAAAAGAAGATGGAAAAAAGTCCTGGAAGAGGCGTTATTTTCTTCTACGAGCTTCTGGAATTTATTACGTACCCAAAGGAAAAACCAAGGTCAGGAAGTCAAATAATCCTTTTAGCAATAAAACAATTCATGGAGGTGAAAGTGAAGAACTCCCAAGGTGACATTTTAAGAGCACTGTCTGGTGCATCTGAGAGAGTTGGGGTATTTTTTTGGTTTAACTTTGACTACACCACTTGTGCAAATATTCCTGTGTAGTCACTGAATCCTGTCACGTTTCTCTCCTTTTGATTTCCATGGATAGATTAAAGCATTAATGAAATAGCACTCCTCTGGAAGTCAGTAGGAGAAAGAAAAACAGCACAGCACCTTTCAGCTGGTGTTATACTGCCCAAATGCTTCACTGTGGAAGAATATTTTAAAAGTTCTCAAGTAAACTTAATTTTGTATCATAGAAAAGGTGGAATTTTACTGTGTTTGATACTGACTTTCTGTGCCAGTGACCACCATGCAGAAACACTATACATTTTTTTCTACAGTGATCTTTACCTAGAGAATTCATTGTGCCTTTTTAGGCTTCTTAATACTGCCCTTTATATAGATAAAGAAGTGAGACAGAAGCATCCACCTGACTGAATCAAGTGCATTGACATTTAATATTGCAAAATATTTAAAGAGTCTGAATTACCAGCACTGGCGAAGTAAAGGGGTCCTGGACATGTGGTACATAAGGTTGGCTGGCTTCTTATTTCCACAGTGATGAGGTAGAATGGTGGCTTCTGGGACTGGTGGTTTGGGTTGTTGTGGGTTTTTTTGTTTGGTTGGTTTGGTTTGGTTTTTTTGGTTTTTGCTTTTTTTATTTGAAAAACCACTTCTGTTACCACTTACAGCTCTGCTAATGCTTCATATTTGAAAATTCTGGTGATGCTGATGGAGCTTTACTGCTGTGATTTGTGCTGCGAAACTTAACTGTGTTGCTTTTCCTTGACTAAATTACAAAGGAAAAAATAAATACTAATTGATAGCTTGTGAAGGACTGCCATGCTGCTGCTCCAGTCCAGTTCATGGTCAAATCTCAGTGAAACACAGACCCAGACTACCTTGATAATTTCACAGCAATTTATTTTGACTTTACCTGGCCCTGAGATAACAGCTTTCAGTCCTCAAATCATGTTGTGCACACACAACATCCTATCGATTATGACCATCAAAAAGACCATCAAAAGATGGTCTTTTCATGGATCTAGAATGCTATTTGGAAGGCACTTAAGGTGGAAAGAGTATAAGAATCATCAAATTTAAAGGCCATCTTGGACATTTCCTTATAGCCTGCCTCCAAGAATGGCCAGTAGCACAGTGCCAAAGCAGGAGAAGTGTACACTGATAGTTACCCAGCCTTTTTACACCCTCCCGTGATACTTGTTTCAGTGATTTCCCATCACAGTGCAAATGAGGAAAGTGCTTTCTCTTTTCAGGTGATAGACTGCAAACACAGGCTCAGGTGGGAGCCATGTGGTCACCTTGTAAGAGCTGGTTTAGTTTCACACTTTATTGCCTGTGAAGTGGTTACAGCCTGTGTACCACCCTGCATAGAACTGAGCCATTTTAAGGGATGGTGTGACTGCTTCAGACTCACTATATTACCAACCCAGCTGCTCACAGGGATTGAGGTTCTTGAATCTAGTTCTTTAGAAGATAGTCACAGCTCTTTAAAATGGTGCCACAATCAGCTGTTTGTTCCTGCTTCTCTAACAGCCTTCAGCAAAAGGTTTCTTACGTCTGTGCCTCAGCCATTCCAGAGAAAGTCAAGTATCTGAGCTCACATCTGTGTTTAATGGTGATTAAAGTTACTTACTGGAGTCTGTATGGAACATCTGAGGCTCCAGTACACATGCCTTTTATAGAGACAGTAATCTCTGGTAGACAAGCAGGGTGCAGTGTGGGTGCTAAACATCTTAAAGCACTGCAGCAGAATTCAGTAGAGCTCCTCACTTAAATTACGAGAATTTATCCCATGTCTGGCTGGTATAGGGAGTGCACGTGCACCTTGCTGCGGTCACTCAGTTGTGGGGAGAGTCAGCTTTCATTGCGGTACAGAAACAAACAGCTGGTGGACAGTAGTATCTTCAGCTGCTGCAGCTGTTTCAAAATTCATCATGTAATAACGTTTTCACTCGTTATAAAAAACAAAGAAGTCTGGCATACCTTTGGCATTTCATGTTGCCTGTAAAATACATAGCAAATGTGAAAATACAGAGACACATTCAGATAATTTTAGATATGCCTTTGGTGTTGTTTGGGTTGAGTTTTTTTGGGGTTTTGGTTTGGTTTTTTTTTGTTAACAAACCAATCACCAGTCAACACTGCTGTCCTAATTTCTTTCTTCAGCATTACTCTACTTAAATCCCATTCAAAACCATGCTGTTAATGGACAGGGTCACAAAACAACAGAATTGCAGATACGGTTTTAAAATTTGTTTCAGTCAAGGACAAAATCCCTGATCAGCTTCAGAGGAGACAGGGGGGAGAGGGAAAGAGAGAGAGAAGCCCTGTCTACATGCAGAATGGAGTGGTTCCTCTCCCCACAAATCTTACTTAAATAAACCCAACTGACAAGGGTATTGTAATGAAAATATCAGTAAGAATAAGAACAGCACAGAAGACCCATCATAGGTGGAAAGATAACCCCATTCTCAAGGGTGGAGAGGGTTTGTGGTTTGTTATTTATTTTTTTTTTTTTGATTTCCCAATTTCTCGGTCTAGTCAGTGGTGACCATGTGACACAGCCATTTTTGCATTTCCACCCAAAGGATTGCAAAAGTTATGCTTTGTGTGCAGAATTCTGCAACAGAAACCTTGTTACTTTAGCAACATATTACGAACAAGCAAACATTATGATAAACAGAAAAGGAATGATGCTGGGAAATCTGAGAAAACTCAAAGCAAACCTATGAAATATGTACTTATTTCCCAAGGAGAGATTGTTTGTTAAACATACCACCAGAAAACAAGATCCCACAGCAATTTAGAAACCCAAACCTTCTTTCTCCACCCAGAATTGTAAGGGTGAAGTTGCAAGGTCTGTATATATTTTATTAAAATGAATACTTACTATGGTTTCTATTTAGTGTTATAAGCCATAAACCACAATCACCACACAAAGCAATAAAGCACAGCAAGATCAGAACAACAGCTCAGTGTTGCACTGTGTTATATATTATTCCTAATATGTACTGACACTCTTCCCATTGTTAGTTTAAGAATGCACGCACTTAAAATTCTTCTTTCTTCAGTCAACTTCATGACAGTTAAAAAAATAAAACACATTTGAATTCATGCACTTGAAAAAAAAGTCCTATTAATGAGTTTCACATTAAAGTTCAATTTGTTCTAACAATCGTGCGCTTGGTTTTCATCCGTAGACATCACGGGATCTGGCATGCTTCATTCAGTTTGAGAATATGAACGTTTATTATGGTTCTCAACACAAAGTGAAATATAAGGCGCCTACAGATCACTGCTTTGTCTTAAAGGTAATGTATAAAATATAAGTTCTACAAACATCATATGTGGTTTCTATTATATGTAAGAATGTTTAAGTGTCAAGCTCCAGGGACGCTGATGAGATAGAATGCCTTCTGCAAAATCATCTCTGCTTTCTTCTTCACTTCATTGTTGATCAGCAACATACCTTTAGAACCCTAATGTTAATGACAGGTAGTCTTACGATGTATCTTAATGCTGCATCTATACAGCTGTCTTCAAAACAAGATGAATATCCTTCCAGTTACTGACAGTTCAGGTGATTGGACATATCTGGACAAATGGCACCCAAGGCAGATGTATGATGAGCAGACTGGCTGGCCCTAATGTTGACATTATGAGCACTGTGGACTATGTGCTAAAAAGTGTGTCTACTTTTTATCTGCAGTGTAGTCATACCTCTTGAGTGGTTTGTCAAACTGAGATGCAAAATCTTGCAGGAATAGTCATCTCAGCGTGTTTTATTGCACGACTGTTTGTGGCAGGAGGGCAAAAGACATTGTTCACCCACTCATGAAAATCGGTGCTTGCTGTTGAAGGATCTTACTGCAGCCTCTCCAGGTAATAGCACTGCAAATAAGCTGGGAATTCTGCATTCCTCTTGGGAAATGAAGAGAATCCCATGCTTTTCACTTAGCTCAGATAGCAGAAATTAAGCTTTGCGGTTGCAGAAATGAAGGTTTGAGGTTGCAGTAATTATGCCTTGCTTGCCATCTGTCATTAATACAGATTTTAGAACACAACAGGATTACTGTGAACAAGACAGAAGACAATCTTGTTCCTGTTTCTCTATTTAAAGGCCTGAGGTGCAAACAAGATATTAGTAAACACGGTATCTTGCTGTCTCATCAAAACCATCCAGGAAGCATTCACATTCAGGTGGCACTTGGCGTGCCCGTTTCTGGCTGTAGCTGCACGCTTACAGCACGTTTTTCTTCCGTTTCAAGAGCCACGAGGCCCTTTTACACATGGCCAGGCAGAAGCGGTTTACAGACCCAGACTTATTTTCTGAAGCAGATGTATCTAATTAACATAGATGAGCAGTTTTAATACTGCAGTTCTCTGCTCAAAGCTCTGCAAAAACCACTTTATGCTTTTTTTGTAGAACAGGAGTGAGCCTTCTGAAGTTAACAGATAAGCATTATTTCTGAAAAATACAACTGCTAATGAAAAGGAAAGAAAAGTGGAGCTGATTTAAAAAATAAGCAGAAATTGATTGTCTAAACAGATCGCTAGTGAAAGAAGTATCTGACTAATAACAGTTATTCACACTCTGTTCAGATGAAAACCATGATTTTTGAAGCGTATGTAGCAATGTGTTCAGCTGTTCACAATGATTAGGAAAACTTTCTGGACTTCCTGCTCTCTTTTTGGGAAAAGAGGTATGCTATAAAGAAGAACTTACACAAACAAGTCACAACTAAAATACTTGCTTCATTGGATGTATGATGTTAGCACTCTACCCTCAATATGAAGTGTGAAAAACAATCAAAAGCTCACTAGGGAAAGCTTTACGTGTAATAGGCGTAGAAATTTATGAAACCTGCTTAGCAAAACTGTTTGCTCTGATGCTTCTAAGATGTGTTTGTGGTATACAACAGTAAACATCATATCAGTAAGGTCATATATGTATTGCTCAGATACGGATAGATTATGTTTCAGTGAGTGTTCTTCATTTTAATTCCCATGAATCAGCATTTGGTAGATTCCTGACCAGCTCAGTGTCAGACTTTCAACAGCTGACTCTTACAGTGGCTGGAGTTGATCAGGAAGTAAGGGCAAGTATCAATATCTGCAAATCTTCTGTTGATTCACAAGTGGACTCTTACCACTTAGAATGGCTTTCTGAGGGTGATGCAATGGAGAATTTCATATTTATTATATTTCTGTACATTAATTTGAATTCTCTATTTGAAGGCACGCACCTGAGATAAATTCTGTCATATCCTTCTCTTATTTTTTGAGGCTGAAGTTGAGAATGTAATACATCTTAACATCTGTGAGCTGAGGGAAAGAGCAAAGTTAAATGTTAGTCTCTCCAATTGGATGCTTGGTGACAAAAAACCGTGTGTGCACAGGAACATAGAGCCATTTATTACGCTTAGTCACATTTTGTTCCAGTCTGATTTTATGCGGAAGTCTCCCAGAAGAAAATATCTCTCTTGCTGGATACACTTGTCCTGAGATGTCAAAGGAAAATAAACCATTGTCCTTGAGATATTTCTCATCCTGCCCTATTTTAAGAATAAAGTCCTCAAGAAGAAATGACAGTACTTTTGCAGACAGGTGCAGTGAGCAAAAGGCAATAGATTTCACAGGTAAACATTTGCCTTGATTATACTGGTAATCTAGTAATTTTGAAGGAATTTGGATGCCCAGCTCTGTCCAAGCAAGATGGAAATTTCTCCACAGCCAAGGCTGCACTGCTGTGTCTTCACAGCTCTTCCATTCCCCTGTGTGCGCCTGGGGACAGTGAGTTCTGCAGAGGTTCTCTTCCAGTTACTTCTTTCTGTTGTCTGCAGGAGAAGATTGTCTGCCTTTAAAGCAAATGGAGGAAAGTGATGGGAAGAGTAGCAGCCATAGCCCCTTCTGGCTGTTCACTGGGGATGGCTAGAAATCAAGGGAGATGTTCACATTGTGGAAACTAGGTTAGTCTGCAGCCCTTATTAGCTCCACAAAGATGTAACACTGCTTGGAAAGTTTTTGTATACTACTATCATACCACTGCATTTGTAAAAAGGTTACTTTCTGAAGACCCCCTTAATAACTGCTGTATCAAAACAGTGAGCAGTCATCAGCCAAGTCCCTTGCTCTGCTCTTTTGCACTTAACAAAAGAAACTGCCCAGTTTAGAAGCAGGTACTCAGCTTGTAATTTATAGCGCAGGAGAAATGCAAGGACTTAGCAGCTTCAGCGGGGCTAGGTGGAAAATCCTACTGAATTCAGAACCAGACATAATTTCCTGGCTTTGAGCACTGAGTTGAAAAATAATTGTATTTATTTCTGACTGGTTAAGCTAATTGGCATCCTTACTTCAAGAACAGGGGAAAGGCCCTTTGTTCATTCAAATGGCAGCAAATGGCCAGTGAGGTGGGCTGATTTGGACTTGAATATGGCCTCATGATTGAAGGAAGTATCCCTTCTTTTCCTTCAGTCCCCATTTGAATGATGAGCTTTCTAAACAAATAACTATCCTAAAACCAGTAACATTTTACCTGCCTTCAAAGGTCCTGTCTCACATTATCAGGGAGAAAAGATTTCTTTTTGCTTCCCCCTAACCTTGGTCATTTTTACAGCGTGTCTTTACGGAGAGAGGAGCCCTGTAACTACTGTTAATCACAAACCTGGTGACTTGATTCAGCTAGAACAATGAGATTTCTCAGCTTGTCTAACACTGCTCGAAACTACGTGGGCTTTTGCCTCAAAGTCTTCACGACATTTCTTTGTTGCTTCACCTTGATGTCTCTAAATAGGATGTGGGCTTTATCTTCAGTTTCTTCTCTTCGGCTACAGTCAAGTGAGAGGCCCACAGAGACAGTGAGCCTTTGGTCCTAGCTTCTGTTCCAGCTGACATATCTCCAATCACCTGGAGCCAGCAGTTCCCTCTGTCCTGTTTCTTTTTCAGTGTAGCCATTTAAATTCAACTTCAGTGCTCATACCTGGGTTACTTAGCTGATGCAGCTTGGGTTCTGGTGTTAGTGTAGCAACAACAAGATAATGCACTTCATGACCAGGTTGCTTTGATGCTTAGCCAGAAGCTGAGGTAGATTTTACAGCCTGTGATGTGGGAGCAGTACCTAGACTAGCTGTTTTAAACTGGCTCAAATAAAAATGCTCGTCTGCAGATCCATCCTGTAGGATGTTCCTCTTACAGCTAGAGAAGCATGACGTGTCGTGAGTGCTCCTTGCCTAGCATTTCTTGCCATTACATCAGCACCCCTTTGTATATATTCTAGCTCAGAACAAAAATGGGGTGGTTTTTTTCATATTTCTTGACCAACAAAATACTGAGGAGATGAGGGGGAAAAAGGGTGGCGTGCCAGAAACAGTTCAGAAGCACATCACAGTGTCTACCTGCAAAAGAAAGTGCACTTTTCTGAGGTTATTCAGGAGTTTACTTTCAGGATGATTCAGGAGACAACTGCAGTAACTGAACAAAGCAGTTGCTTCCTCATATCAGCTCCTCTCAGGCAGCAGAAAGCCCAGCTGGGACCAACCGAAAAGAGCACAGCTGGCTGGTTGGTGTCAGAGAGCAGAGTCACCTTTAGCTGTCCCTGTGCAGCAAACTAGAACCAATGTAGCTGGGTCCTGAGGGTGAGATTGCAGCCTGGTGCAAAGGCTCTGGTGGAGTTGGCTTTCAGGAATCCATAGGCTTTGGAGCAACTATAAAGCTTGAAGAACTATTTTATTTCCCAGTAGCTACTTGGTCTGTCCTGAGCTATAACCTTCTTAAACTGAATTGCTCTATAGCACTACTGAACAAGCCTTCCTCTCTCAAAGGAACTCCCACATTTATAAAACAAAAAAAACCCAACACAAAGAACCCTCAACATATTAAAAATAGAGCCTCTGGATAAAATAAATACTTTGGGGGCATCTGCTCATGAAAACATGCAGATTCTTCCTATTTTTTTCCTTGGGAAGCAGCCCTCCTAAATAAAGGGGCCTGGGAAGGCTGGGCTTGCTTCAAGAATGCAATTCTGAAGGCCCAGGAGCAGGCTGTTCTATGTGTCGGAAAACAAGCCAGCGGGGTAGAAAACCGGCCTGGCTGAACAAGGAGCTTTTGCAAGACCTCAGGGAAAAAAAAGAGTATATCACCTTTGGAAAAAGGGGCAGGTGAGCCATGAAGCATTTAAGGGTGTTGTCAAGTCGTGTAG
>JAAGNO010004106.1:0-35762 GCA_033439905.1 Ceryle rudis | reverse complement strand
TTGAGGGCATGGCCACAGAACCCAGGGATTTATCTGTCTCTGCTGAGCACTTACAGGTTGGCTTTATCTCTTTATTAGTCCTTCAACAAACACACACTGTAGTTTGAATGATCAAATGGTACTTTGGATTAAATATGCTGAAGGACATGCAGGCATAGGCATAAACCACAAGGATTTCACACCATCTTATGTCATCCCTTGAAACCTTACTAGCCCTAGTAAATTCAGTGCACTGCAGAGTTTGTCTTACTTCTCTCTCAGTTGTGTGCTGTGCAGGCATGGCAATAAAAATAATTTATTCTATTTGTTATCATACCCATGGAAAGTCTTTGCTAATGAGAAAAAACCCCATTGTGCTTAGACTATATTGCAGGCAGCTAAGAGTTCACTAGCATCCAGATGTGCACAAGTGGAACTTTACTGGATCTCAGAACTCTAAATTATCATCGGGCTAAGGCAGTCACTGAGGTATACAAATGTATGTATCTAGGCACCAAACACTGTCTACTACTTTGACATGTACAGCTTCTAGTAATCCCAGGCTAAAGTGGAGTTTATGTAATCCTCATCAGACTATACAGGGGCTGGGGATTTTTTTATAGTTAAACCCACAAATTTGTCCTTTGGTCTCAGATTCACTTGCTCCCTTTGACAGTACTGGGTTATTCATGCATATCCCTTACAAACACAGTAATGGTGGGTGAATGTTTTGCAGAGGTTAAAATAGCCAGTTAGCACAGCAGCCACTAATCTGAGAATACAGTGAGGTTCACAAATCTTCCATGATTCCACATGGGAGGGAAGTTTCAGAGCTGTCAGCTCATTGACTAAAGAAAATGGATCAGCCTCTCTGTAGGACTTCAAACCTTCAGCTCTCATGACTCTTACTGATGTGAAACAACAGCACTTTTCATCTTTAGCCTAATGTAAAGGGAAAAAAATGCAATGAAAACTGAGAGTGTGGTAATGCTACAGTGCAGTACAAACTTCAGAGTGCTGTTAGGAAAGGCAGGTATTTTAAACGTTGGAAGGCCAGAAAGTGAGCTTAATTATGCCAGTTTGATTTCTGCTTAGCTTCCCTTCCAAAGCCAGGTCCCCTTCTCTGTTCCTGTGTCAGCCTTAACGATCCCTTTCTGTAATTACAGTTTACAGTAGTCAGAAGAAAAAGCTCTTCATTTGCCAACACCTTTAAACACTCTGATAATTTCTGTCATATGTCTTCCTAATTCTGCTACTAGCACTTCCCGTAGGATTGTCAGCTACAACCACAGAGACATGTGGACAAGTGTTAGTTTTAATGTAGGTTATCTTGTTTATTTTTCTTGGGTAATGAACGGAGTATGAAAACTCACAAACTATGCCTGAAGTAGAAAAGAGAGATCCCCATGAATTTTACTGAATTATGTATAAAACCCCTGTGACGAGTGGTTCCATGGTTGAGGTTGTAAAGATGTTTTTATAACCTTTTCCTTAGGTTGCTATTTCCTGATCTGGTTAATATCACAAAAAATGTAACATTCTTCCCTCCACCTCCTCTCCTTGTCACAGGTGCTGTTCAGGCGAATGGACAGATCCCCCAGATTGTTCATCGTTCCAGTGTAGAACTTCCAGAGACTCAGAAGAAAGTGAATACACCAGACGTACAGGTCAGCAGTTACTAGCAGTGCACTAGTTAAATGTCATCTGTGAACCAGTTCTTCGACCTTGTTTTAATTCACCCACTGTCTTCTCCCCTCAAAGTGCCAGTGTAGAGTTGTGGGAAGGATTTGGCTCTTGGGCAAAGTGGCTGGTTCCTTGCTGCCCCTCCTCGTGCTTTACACACTATAAACAGCGTGTCTGTTGCACAGAAGCAAGGAGCCACTGATGGGAGGTGACCTTCTGCCACTTTTGTTCTTCAGAGCAAAGAGCTGTGAGTTCAGGCAGCAGGAATAGGAATGTGCCTGGGACAGCCTCAAAGAGTCTGTGCTGCCAGAACCTTGGTGCCACTTTCTGTCTCAGCCAGAAAATGGGTCTTGCCTTAGTAACACAAAGGGTGCAGTAGTTTTTTCATCAGGGAACACTGTGCACAAGAAAGAAGAAAGCATGAAGTAGTAAGGGAAAACATTACATGTTTTCATAAGCCTTTAAATGCATTGCTTGGTTAAGCTCCGAATTTTATTTACTTGCACCACCTCCGGGTGTAAAAATATCAGTAGGGTACAATATGAGGACTTCAAAAATATCCTACAAAAAACCCCAAACCCTGCATTTATTTGCAGTCTATTATTCAACACCTCCATCAGGCATCAAGTGCACAGCACAAGTGAAATGAAATTCCTAGGAATTTTCTGTAACCTTCATTACTTGTCCTACGCTTCCTGTTTCTGTCTCTGAGTTCCTCCTTTAAAAAGATCTGTTTCTCTGTTCTGAACCTTACTTCCTCTGGAATAGATCATGTTCTCAGAACTCAGCCAGTGGTTACTTACTCCCGTGTGTCATTTACTTCCATCTTTGTGGGCAAGGAGAGCGAGAAAGAGAAGGCATGCATGGTATTCTTAGCTAATGCTAGTTCTGCTGCCTGTAGGGTTGCAGAGCACTTTTCTCTAGCAGAAGCAAACATTGCTTTCTTTATCTCTCAGCTTCTACAAGCTGAAGGATCAAACTGAAATCTTTCGGGGTGCACTGTGCTACCGTTAGAGCACTAAACTGTCTGAATCTGAACAGATGAATTAGCGTAACTAGAAACGACTGTGTTACCAAGCTTTGTTTTCAGCACCGCAGACTTCTCCACAGGTTTACAAGAATGGCTAGCATGTTTATGTAGTAACTGTCAACAGCTACCAGTGGCTACCTGAAAAAAAAGAGAAAATTATATTCAGATGTCACCAAATGGGCTTTATTTACCTTCAGAGTGTCAACAAGCAAACACAATTTAGAAGAAAAGCCACCTAAAGTGTTGTCAAAATGAACATCTCCGTAATGAGCTGCTAACCTACATTTTACTTTTCTTGACTTGTACGATGGATGCTTTGATTCAGTTTTCCTTCAGAAAAGTTGTGAGAGGGTTTGAACATCTCTTGACCTTGCAAACATGGCTAGAACTTGGTAGCTTCAAGGACCTGTCTGTCACACAACTGATTCGAAAGCGGAGGTGGCGTGTGTGTGTGCCTTACCCAGCAGGCAGAAGACACCTTTCCCCAGGCTTAGCAGTGGCTTTTGCCAGGTCACCAGTGGAGTGTCTTTCCCCTGCTGTGCCTGACATGTTTTGACTGAGATAGGTGACTTCATTATTTTATTTTTATCCAGACATCCATCAGTCACAGCTAGAACGTGAGACGGAGATACAATAGGGATGAGAACCAAAAACGTCTGTTCTCAAATCTTGCTCAGTATTTTTGGATGTAAAAACACAGCACAGATTTTTTTTTTAAGTTTTCATGTTCTCAGGGAATGAACAGCAGAATGGGACATGAAGAAAGTATCTTTATATGTCTTACTATCTGCAATTCTTTGAAATTTTAAAAGCACCCATTTTCTGAGGAGAGCACTCAATGAAGCACTATGACTACTGTCAACATGGAGCTTTCCACTGTCAGAGCTCTGTGAGCAGCTCCAGAAAGAAAACAAAATACTATTTGCACTCTTCACACAAAATGTACTCTGTTTCGCCGTCTGTCTACTGCACTCTTCTCATGTATTTTCACATCTCTTCACTATTCTTAGGCAGTGGCATTAGCTTTTGTGTGCACTGACTGTGTCATGTCCTTTCATTCCTTCTGCTTATTAAAGGGTAAGTCAAATAACATCAGTACGCCTGGCCTGGCAGAGTCAGCGATGGGGCCACAGAAATACCAGACTAAGAGGAACTCACTGCAGCCTCCTCCTCCACCTGAAAGGCGGTCATCTGCTATTTCTGTTTCACCAATTCTACCCTCCAAAGTCAAACGAGACAGCGGTGTTTTCCTAGCAGATCCAGACAGCTTTCCAGCACCACCACCTATGTTGAAGATTGATTTTCCACCACCACCGTCTGATTTCTGTGAACCTCCTCCTGATTTTGTGCCTCCACCACCACCAGCCTCCAGCAGCAGTAATGGAGACCTGCCATTACCCCCTCCACCTCCACCTCCACCTGTCTCAAATAAGCCACCACCTCCAACAAAGAAACCAGTGCCACTTCCTTCAAAAAGGCTAGAAGACACAGAAGCTGGAGAGCCACGGTCAGCTGGACCACCTCCAATTGGGGGTGGGGGCAGGCAAGCAGATTTCATGTCTGACCTAATGAAAGCTCTTGAGAAGAAAAGGGGCAGCAGCTCCTGAACTCTGGAAGCAGGTGGACTTCAAGCCATAGCTGTTATTGTGAGGCTTAATGGAAGGATGTGGTGGATTAGGCTCTTCCAGGAGGGATTCTCCTTCAGAGTTCCTCCTGGGATTCTTAAGAAGTAAGGCAGAAGTAATGCCTTCTGTCCCCCCCTTAGTCCCTATAACCTGCTTCTTCCCCCCCCCGCCCCACCCTTCTGCCATTAGCTACCATTCCGGTATCAGGCCAAGGTAAGAACTGACTGTAGTCTTGCTTCACTCCATGGGGACAGCCAGAGATGGCAGAGCAGCACTCTCAGAGCCAGCCAGCCAGAGAAATGCATCTTCTGTGGCTGCTTCTCTAGAAGAATCGGAGCTGAAGAAAAAAATACAACGTTCTCATGCGAATTTCAAGAAGTCAGAAGATCCCTTTTCAAAAAATTCCCTGTAAAGGTTCTTTATCAGAAAAACCCCAGTTGTGGGGGTGCTTTTTCAATAGAAAGACACCCCCCCTTTTTTTTTTTCTTCCCCCAAAATAGTCTGTGTCAAAAAGTAAAACCTCAGGTAGATTATGCTGAGATGCAAGGCAGGGCCAGGGCCATTTCCAGACAGTGTCAAATGTTATACACTCCTGCTTCCATAGGCACCCCCAGTCATACCTGTCAGCACTCCCAGTTGCTGCCTTTAAATCTTATTTGGTTATTCTTAGACAAAGAAAAATCATTAGTTCAGAGTCTTGTAAGCTTCCATTGGTAAGCAGGGATTGGTTTTTTTCCTGTTGGCTAACATTTATTTTCAAGCTGTACCTAGAAATAGTCTGTCTTCTGAAAGACTTCACCTTTATCTTGTACCTGGTAGGAATGTCTCCTCCTACATTTTTTTTAATTTGTTCTCCCATTTTAATTCTCAGTTGCTCATTTATGCAGCATTTATAATTAGATCTCAAATAAAAATAGCTTCTATTTTATACCTGCACAAAGTGTCATAGTTAATGAACGGGCATTTTACTGGCAATTGGTACCACTTCTTAAAGAGTTTTTGCCTATACCTTCTAGACTAATTTTTAGTTCTTCCTGTCTTTGCCTCTTCTCGTGCACGTGATCTTCTATAGTATAAATAATGGATTTCTGTATTTTGCAATACAAAAGGCATAGAAAGCAAAGTGTGGTCTAAATAAATAAATAAAAGCTACCAGAGCAGGGGGTAAGAGTGCTGCTATTTATCAAAATGGAGTCCTAGGTCCAGAAGTGGGGGTGGAAGGTGAGGGAATGACAAACTGGTGGCAGTGCCATGGACTTTTGGGTCATCTCTGGCCTTATTTTTGGCTTAAGGTTGGTTTGTCAGTACCCACGTACCTGTGTAACAGCTTAGCAGCAATATGAAGGCTGTAACCAGGCCTTTATAAAGTGCCTTTCCTTTTGAAATGGCCAGCTTTTAAAAAATATGCCAGCATTAGGACATTGACATTATGAACCACACGCATTTCTTCCTGCCCCAAAATAGTTTTACTTTGAACATGGTGGTAAAGCCCAAAGCTGTGTCACCTCTGGGGGTAGAAGTGGCTGTTTTGGGGCAGGCCAATAAATGCATCTCTATGTGGGCAGAGGTGTTGGTGGTTAATATTCCTCCCTGGCTTTGTAAAAGCATTTCATGACAAGGCTTTATGAGATCACGTGTGTGAGAGATGCCAAGAGTGAGATCCCTATGGGCACAGGTCGCAGAGAGTTAGGGCATTGCCTGCATGGGCCACTGTTTGAACACACACAAGAAGCATTAAAAGGCTGCTGCTGCTGCTACAGTTTAAATGAGGCCCACCTGCTTCCCACCGCCACAGCAGGATGTCACACCACGTTCTTGTGTTTACCCCATTCCCCAGTGGGGTCTTTGGGTTAGGTGAATTATTTGACCCAGCTGGAAGAAGTGGGGGTGTCTGTTTGGCTCTCCAAGGTTATGCAGATGTATCCAGCTACCAAGGCCTGGCCTTCACCCCCAGACGCCTTGCAGTCTTTGCGCTGACCAACATCAGTGAAAATATTGTTGGTAGAGTCCAACAGTGCAACGCTAACCGAGGCGATCGCTGGCCCTTGCAGACCATTATCTTCCACTTTTTCCACAAGTTCACAGCACAAAGAGCCACTCTTTTATCCAAGTATGGAGAGCAGTGCTGGCTGGCCCATCTATGGTCCCTACTATGTTTGCACATTTCAGTGGCCCCATGAGTGTATTCCTCCAGAAGACAGCAAAGGCAAAACATGACCTCAGCACTAGGAGGAGCGGGCAGTACCTGGTCAAAGCGGCAGGAGTGAAAGGAGAGGATTTTGAAAGGAACTGGCACCGAGGGTGTTGATGGACACAAGAGGAACATGGGGGTGTACAGAAAGTGTTTCAGAACAGGGATGCTTCAGCCAGGAAGGTGCCAGATGAGTCACTAAAAAAGGTTCATGTGACATTCCAGAACTTTATCTGTTTTCAGCTGAGACAAGCTGAAGCAAAGGTTGTGCCCTGCAGTTGTGCTCTCCCTCAGAGTTACTCAGGCAGAGCCATGGGACAGACACTTTCTGTTTCTTCCACGCTTTCTTTGGTTTGTCAGTGGTGGAAGTAGACATTGGAAGAGCAGGTGAAGGGATGGGAGGGGTACGTGTTATGACTGCTGCTAACCCTGTCCTTGCTCTGCAGCATATGGTTGAGGAGCATCCTACCATTGCTGGCAGGGTGCTACAGCTTGTACATCTGCGTCTCTACTGGTAAATAAAAAAGGATGAGGATGGGAGCAGCAGCCTGGTGCTCACCCCCCCTGCTGAAGCAGGACTAAGCACAGTCCCAGGCACAGTTCACAGAGCTGCCCAACTCAGGCACTGTTCCCAGAAGACAACACTGACAAGCCTAAAGCAGGTTTCGCTCCCCGTACAGAGATTCCCTGTGCTGTGGATATGGCCAGTAGGATACCAGTTTGTGGGCCAAGGGACTGGTTCCTGATTTTCTTACTTACCACTATTGACGGAGCCCATACAACTCTTACCCGTGTTCTAGCTCCCTTGCTTCCACTGGACTGAGAAAAAAAGCTCACCCAGAGATCTCTGTTCACCACTAACACAAATGTTACCTAGAAGTTTTGAACTGCCGTGCTAGAACTTTCAGAAGGTCTTGCTCATCTCCAAACAGCCAAACTGGGAAATGCTCTCAGCTGTCGGCTATCCAACTATTTTTAAATAAAATGAATTTTATGAAATATACACCCAGCATCAAAATAAAGCAGAAAATATCTATAGAAAAGTGTTGCACAATAAGCTTCTCTGAATTCACAAGGCACTAGGACTTCTCCACAGCTTTCCCAGCATTCACTCTTCTAAACACAACTCTCAGCCTCCCTCCTTATTTCCTCTCTTCTCTTTTGTTACAGCACAATAAACTCAATTTTACACATTTTACATCTGCAATCATAACTCATACACTTAATCTTACACAAAAGTTGAGCTTTCTTTGAAACAAAAAGAATCAAAGCCTACAGAAAACTCCAGAAATCAATTAAAATGCTGTGATGATTGGACCTCTATCAACTATTCTGTGTATGTACATGGTTGCATTGAATTTCTCAAATGCAAGTACTCAGACTCTCCATTCAAAGAGCAGAGCTACCATCTTAATGGTACACAATTATCTGGCTTTATTTGGTACAAAAAAGATGCTGCAAAATACAAAAAGATCTTTCTTCCCAAGACTGTATATCAAAGCATTTGTGAAAAATAGAAATGAATCCACCTTCCCCCTCTAGCTAACCTATTGTCATATGAAATGGACTTATTCCTCTAGCGCAGTAGTACGTGCGCTACTAGAGATTACAGTATTTTAGTCTGAGAAGATCTGAAATTACAGCATGGGGCTTTTTAACCTTTTCTCCACACCTCAGATGGAAGCAGCCGGAGCAGCTTCCATCTTCTTTGGGCTCTTATATCACTGATAGGGACCTACTTCAAGCGACCACTTTTCCATCAATCCTTAGGATTATAAAGGTTAGAGTCATGTGGAAAAGTTGAGATGTGGGGGATGAGAGTACAAGTAAACACCTTTTGTTGGACTACCAGCCACAGTATTTTTATTCCCCATCTGCTTTTGCATTACTACTGTGTTTATGTAATGTGAAGGAAGAGGCAGCTCCAGAACCAGAGGTGGAAGCAAGGATTTTGGCAAATATGTAATAAAACACAATGTAGGAATTAATGCTGTAATAATAAACCTTAACAATGAAACCCTGGAAGTGGAAAGGGAGGCAGTACAAAATGCTGAGCATGAAGGGGGCTTATTTCTCTACTTCTACAAAACATGGTTAAAAGGTAGTGCTGAGAGAACTATTCTTCGTGTGTTTTTCACACAGTCTTTGTCAGGCGCTCTGAGAGTGGAAGAGTAGAAACTTAAATAGATCATGTGGCAAAAGTAGAGAACAAAACTATTATTTATGGTTTATCATCGACAGTCTCACAGTAACTGGGAAACGTGTATTCTGTTTGAGGGAGCCATGCAACCCAGAAGAGATTCAGTGTCATTAAGACTTGTGAATTCTCATAGTCCTGCAAAATATTCTAAGGCAGTTTGCCATTAACAGTAAATACCGTTACAAAATCAAAATATTTACTAGAAACAGGCGATGTAAATTGTATGGTAAAACTACGGGAAAGAATAATGGAGATTTGCTTTCACATAAATCCAGGAAAGAGGACATGACCGAGTCCTTTAATGAACTCCTGGAGAAGAGAAGTAGCTGCCCTGCTCTCTGCAGCCAGAGGAATATGTAAATCCAGCTTTCAGGGCTTGCTTCATTCCTCCAGATGTTTTTCAAGAACCTGAGAAAAGCCTCACAATGAGCACAGTGGGCAGGCAGTGCAGATCACTGCTTGGAAAATAGCTCCTATTTGGGATCTTCTGGTTTTATACTGTGACACCGGAGGCTTGCTTTACCTGTAATGACGGGCGAAGCAGAGGTCCACTTGCTACTGCTACTAATGGGATTTAACATTTATAGAACACCGAAGGAAAAAAAAAGCAGTATGAAAATGCTTTGTATTTATGCAGTTATTCCATGAAGTAAAGATGCACAGGAGCCATGTTTGGTCCCCACACAACAGAAACTTAATGGATGATTGGTTCATCATAAGAGTTCTTTCTGTCACCTAATTGGAAACCAGGGTTGCAGTGCAGCTGTATTTACCCTGTGGGTACAACAAATGTTTGTCTTCAAACCACTGCCTGTTTGCAGTGGAACTCGCTCCGCTGCAGGTGGTAATGCCAACATCACAACATGCTGTTTTGCTCGTAGTTCTGCGAGAAGAGCCATCAACACCAGCGTTTCAATAGCTTGGAAATGTCGTCCATTGCTGTCGGGTTTCTGCAGACACCCCGCAGCAGCCCACACCTCTTACCTCAAGCACTAATCCCAGTGGTTGCAGGAAATCACTTGCTGCCTGCACAAGGAACGTTAACCCAGGCTGAACTTGTGTAAGGTGATGAAATTTCAGACTAGACTTTCAGAAAGTGATATTATTAAATATCTATATTGCTCCCCACATTTTGATACTATTTACATTTGAACAACTGTATTTATATTTGGACAGCTCTATATCTTGAGGGCAAACTATCCTGAATAACTGTGTTGATAATAGTTAAATAAAGGCACTCAAATATTTCTTTAGTCAGTAAAAATTTCTAGTAATATATTTGCCCCCCCCCCATTATATATCTAGAAATAGATTTGTGAAATACTAACTCTACTGCTTAATAGCCTCTATTTCAGAATCAAGTGATACTCAGGAAGTCTGGAGATTCTACATCAATTGATAGTGGATTTGGGAAGAGGATAGCTAACATCAAGAAGTAACAAAGCCCCAGAATCGTTGACTTTTGTGTACATTTTCTAGCATGACACAGGACCTGATTGCTTATGTATGAATTTTGGCTTAATTACACAGTAAGTTCTGCAATGCAGAACTGCAGCATCAAACAAGGAGAAATAACAAGACCCAGGACTCAAAGGCTAGTCTCTGAATTTTAAATACTTTCCTTGGGAGATTTTTGTTAGTCCCTTACAGCATCGGGTACAAAAGGTACACTGACCTGACTACACATGTAGTGAGATATGGCCAAGTCCCTTTCCACATCAAACCAGTGAAAATTTCCTGAGGAGTTATATCCACGCACCAGCAATCTTTCTACTCCTATCAAAAGACAGACTTTTAAAGAGCAGTAGTCCAGGCCTGATAAGCACCCGTCATCACCAAAGACATAAAAATTTGGTTTTGGACAAGTCACTCCCAAGACAGAAATCTTGGCTCACTGTTTAACTGAATTTCCTTTAAATCTTTGTTGCTAGTAATGGGGCAAAACAAGGTCAAAAAGAGAAAAGGTGGCAAGGTCTAAGTGTAAGATGATCAATCCTCTGTTCCAACTCTGCAAAAGACTTATGAACATTTATGTCTTCAGAATACAATTCTATCTGAACCGTGTGTAACAGCAAGGAGAACATTCATCACAATACTGTAGGATTACAACTGGCTCAGCTGGACTTTAAGTTGACTGGCCACTAAAAGTTATTGAGACCCACCTGATCAACCACGAACTCCGAGAAGTTCAGTGTGACAGTTTGGCAGAACTTAAATATTAGGGCTCAACGCACAGCTGAGTTTGAAGGGCAGAGTTCTAAATGCCAATACAATTTGCTGATGCAACCATAGTGGTCCATTTCTTTAATCATTAGAGTTATAAAGCTGGTCAGGACTTTTTCTTGCCTATCAAAGAAGCAGAGTCCAGTCCACAAAGTATAATGGAGAGAAGCTCCCGTGGCTTGATCCATTAATCCCATTTGAAGGCCTGCGCATCTGTTGATCATTTTTCTTGGTTGTTGAAGTTTCTCTCAGGATGAACAGCTGACTTTAAGATCCTTGGCCCAAGCGGGAGGGCGCAGGGAGTAGCCTGCTCTCTCTGCAGCCTGCTGTCTCTGGAAAGGATGCTGTAAAATCTGCTGTAGAAGATGAACCTGAAAGCAATTAAAATGGGTAAGTTTTTACACAAGATGTTTTCCTGCCAACAAGAAAAGTCTCTGCCACTTCATATTATGTATGCACCCTCCTGGCTCCAAAAACTATTCCATAGGTTGCTTAATAATAGTACTAAAAACAGTAATGTGGTCACTACAATTTATGTTATAATTAATACTACTAATAGTTATGTTATTTTTAATAGTAACTGGTGGTAGTACAATGTCGGCCAAAACGTAATATAGTTCAAAGTCTAAATGCAACAACTCTTTAATTAACAATTATGCCAATTACTAATAAATATGTCAAGAAAGAAAGAAGTCATTTTACCTCTGAGAAATCATTGAAATTAGCTTTTTGCACTGCTGATTCTGCCATCCAATTCCTAAGTATGTATCTAGGATTGACACCTGAAACCAAAAGTAAATTGTGTTAAATTCAGTTAGACATATTCAACAAAGGTGAAGCACAGTCACTGGAACCTGTCATTGAAAGCTTCAGGAATGTCTGATTTGCAGATCAAAAAATTCATAAAAAGGAAAAGGAATGAATCAATTGATTTATTTTTATGAGCTGCTAAAAGGACTTTTTTTAAACTTGTGCAATCAGTAATGCCAAAGTGCCAAACAAAAATTAGAGTAGCATAGAACATCACATTGATACACAAAGGATTTCCCTTATGAACACCAGTACACTTTTCTGTTGTGATTAGTTTACCATGGCCCAGGATCCTGCTACATTGTTGGAAAGTGTATTTCAGTGCTGTCAATACATTCCTGGAGGTCATAAAAATCAGTATTATATTATGGAAAAAGGGATTATTGAGATACTCACTAAAGTACATGCACTTGGATATTCCTTCTTCTGTATCATATATCAAAACTTTGGCCATAACAGCCTTAATGTTGGATTTCAGCTGTGTTTGTTAGAAGCTACTTTCTCAGCTTTGTAATTCCTTTTAGTTTCCTGGGAGGGGGTGGTCCACAGTTTTTTCCACAACAGTCTGCTCTACTTTCTTGGAAACCCCCATGAGAGTTGTGCTGCTTCTCTGGCGTGTTCCACACTGATCTGATCGTGTCCAATTAGTGGTAGGGAGATTGTAGGGACATTGAAAACGAAACTGCTGAATTAGGAACCCAGCCTGTATCTTACAGGACAGCAACTAACAACTCATAAAAGGAGTGCTGTCAAACTGTGTATCAAAGGCAATTCTCACAAGCACACATGGCTTTTATTATCATTTTTTTATCAATTGTCAACCCAGGTCCTATTTTTTCTCTCCAATTAAAGCCTAGGATTCTGCTTCAGAGTTTTCCCTTTAACTAATGATCAAAACAAAGTTACAGATAAATTGTAACAAACATTTCAAGCTTGCATTTTAAGTCTTAATTTGACATCAGTCTGAATATTTTCCTAAACTCAGTAGATGATTCTTAGCTGAAGAGATTAATCAGAGATACCAGAGGCATTATCACCCGTGGATTTGAAAACAAAAGTCTGTGGTTTATGGACATACACAAACTTCATCTGTTCGTTCCCTTCCCACTGATGTCCTGGTATCTTTTCTATGAATCAATGTTAGTTCAAACCTCATATTTTATATATTTCTTTTTAAAAATCCATGTAGCTTTATAAAATATTCTTACAAATACTATTATAGAATAATTGAGAGTATTAGAGAAAGCCGAGTATTCATCAAAACCACCATCCCAAACATCCCTCTACTCAGTTCCTCTAATCAATTAGTTATGATGTTATTTTATTTAAAAACACTAAATTATATTAGGAGGGGGATGATCAGAAACAATGTTTTATCTAGAACTATCAAACAATCTATTTCCATTTCCCAATTCATTCTGTTCTTGCATCTCCTTGTACTGCTTCTTCAGCTTGCAAACATAACTTGTTTATCCTAGCTGACTGCCAAGACAATTGATGTCTTTGAGAAAAGCTATGACTGGTTCCTCCTAAGGTTCTGGGGTCAGACAATTGAGGGAGTTTATTCATATTTAATAGCTCCCCATACAGCATTAGTGCCTAGCACAGTGAAGAGACTTCTCTGTAATAAGCTCTGCTTGTAAAAAGCACCATTTGAACAGCTAACAAACTACAATTTACTGAAGCTATGTAATCAGTGAAACAACACTTGCAGGATTATTTTATGTATCACAATACAATTAAATTCTTTCTGTTTGGAACTGAATGATAGCCATTTTAAGCCACGAGATTTGACATACACATTACACAAAGGGTCCTTATGTTGTTCAGAGGACAAAAAACTCACTCTGCGCGCCAAGTGCTGAATTCTGACCACTCATGTTCCTGCCAGACGAGAGAAGGTGAAGCTCCCTTACGAAATCAGAAGGTGGGCTGAAACCAGAAGCCTCTCAGGTGGCCCTGCCACTCCCTCCTTTATAAACGCTGCCCAGGCAATAGAACAACTTTCCAGCACAAGGACCAGGTGCTGAATTCCATGAGAACGAAGACTGAAATGCAACCCATCCAGACACAGACTAGAGCAAATCAATACAACTGGCTGTTTGGAACCTAGATAACCTCTACATAGTGATAACAACACTCTGCCCTAACTGTTACAAAAACAGTGTTTTCCCATTTGGCAAAGTAATTTGCTCTCTAATTTCATCCAGTAAACGGCCTTTCAATAGTGAAGTGAGATAATATAAAAAGAATATTTAAAAGGTGGAGAAGCTGTCATACGACTTATACAAAAATGATAATTCACATTAAAACCATGACTCATATTAGCAGAATATTTGTCCCAGAAATATATTAACAATTGCAAAATGACACTTGTCACAGTGGCGTTAAAAATATCTGTAATTACAAAAGTGACAAGATAATTATGAGAGAAGAAGACAAGCCAGATAAGGAAAGGACAAAGCAGAAGAAATTTTGTGCCCTTATGATCATTTTATGATCTGGTCTACAATTTTATTTTTTTTTTTTTTACATGTTTCTTTTATAAAGAAACAGAATGATTTCGATTGTCAAACTCTTTTGATCATCTCCTAAGGAGCTGTGTTTAGTACAGGATAAAGTGCTACTAAGGACTAAAAACTAAATGAAGAGGGGAAAAAAATAACAACAGTAAGTGATCAATTTGCAACGCTTCAATAGAATGTACTTTGGGACATGAGGTATTTTACTAGACTGACTAATGATGAGGGAAAGGTGACGAATAATGAGGTGACAATGGCAATACACTGAAGGTCAGTCAATACTGAAGACAGCAATAAGAAATTTAGCGGGACTTGCCAACACACACAAAAATCTAGAGAGCCCCAACAGTTTTGTATTTCAGAAGAAATGCTGGGTAAAAATGCAGAGTTGAGTGAGTTGAACCAGGTATGTGCCACAAATTGTACTCAGAAGGGACACTTGTTACAAGCAAATACTTGAAAAAAAACAAACTGAAGAGATCACAAGGGGCATCTAAGAGATCTATTTAAATGGAAAAGACAACAACCAAAAAAAAAAAAAAAAAGCCAACAACAAAAAAAGCCCCAAAACAAAAAGCACATCAAAACCAAAACAAAAATGTATAAAAAAACCCCCAACCTGTAAGAAACTTCAGTCACACTGTAATATGGAGAAGCTAGCAAATGTAAAAAAATATTTTAAAAGAAAAATAAAATTTTAAAATCAAATAAAACAAATTAGGAATATTTTCTAGCTCTGCTGTAGAGATATATGGTGAGGACTGTTTATGTGGAAGAAAAGTAACCTAACCGTGAGTCTTTGCAGACCAAGTTTTGGACTGCTACCAAAACTGAGACCAAAACCTTTTCCCTGTTTGGTCTGTCTCCTGTAGTAGATGATCTTCAGAGATGCATGTAGAAAACCCCAGTGCTTGCTTGTAGAAGAACATCCCCAAACTGAGATCCTTTCTGATTTGCAACAAAACTCAGAATGTTATAACCTTCGCTAAAAGATTCAAAACCCAGGAAAATAAGTGTGTTTTGACAGTTTTCAGCATTAAATTTTAGCTGAAGAAAACAGGGGTGTTCAAAACCTCAAAACAGCAGTTGTGTTAATGCCTTGGAGGTCCGCAATTGAAACTTCTTAACCCCTACAAAATAAAATAATGAACCAATTTTTTCTTCTTGGTAACTGTTTTCATATTAACTTTCTAAAAATGCACATAAAATTGTAAGAAGTGTTCTTAAAACTGGATAGAGCCTTGGTTAGAAAATGTGGATGCAAACATGAAAGGTCCATGTAATGGTAACGTGTGCCCTGGGGAGTTTTTACTCTCTTACTGCTGAAACTCAGGGCTATCTCCTGCCATTTTCCTGCTAAATCAAGTAAAGCTTTTGAAGAAAGTGCCCAATCAATATCTAACAAAAGAATGCAGCCATTTCCATTAGAAACAAGAATAAAACACCCTGCAAAGCAGAGTAACGCCACAGCTTATAATTACTTCATACAGAATTTGATCAGGTCCTCTATTTCCTTCACTCCCTTTTGTCTAGAGATTTTCAGATCATTGTCTTTTATAGATTTTTCACAAAAAAAAAAAAAATTAGAAATTTCACAAATTTACCACAGTTCATCACAGATCAAAAGAATCTCTCCCTGAGCAATTCTTACAATTTCAGGTGCACTGTTTTTGCTGCGATAGGCAGCTAAGGGCACACATTTGTATTTAAAATAACTTGGAGGACTGAAGTACCTTCCTTTCATGACTAGATAGTCCTTTTACAAGTAAGGAATTTTTTTTTCCCCCTCTAGATGCAGGAAAGAAAAAAAAAAAGTGTGTGTCTTTCAGAAACCTGATTTCTTTATGACCTGTAGAAAGGGTTTGGAAATATTTGGACACTGAGACAAATCTTAGTCTGTCCATTGAGCCAGTACCAGATGCCTGCCAGAATCTTTCCTGATGTTATCAAGGGTTCATCACCAGAGAAGAACAACATTCCCCTGAGCAGTGCTGACTGATACATTCACAGACGGCTAAAGGAATACAGATCAAGGAAAAGGTGTTGCTGGAACTCGGGAAAAGCAGATATAGCAGAAGAGGAAGGGCATCTCTCACAGGGAAATCAAATCCTAGGAGCTCTTTCAGGGAGCACCCTACTTTGCAATGAAGAGTTACAACTTTGGGAGCAGCCAGAGCACATCCACCTTTTCAAGACACTAAAGTGAAGCCCCCCTTGAGACACAACAACAAACAGACAACCATGTTCCCACGGTCCAGTAATTCTTAAATTCTTAGAAATCAAAAGGAAAAAAAATACTAATCAAGTCCACAAGCACCGAAGCATAGAAATCTGGAGGCCTAGCATCTCCTGAGCCCCAGATGGAAACTGTAAAGAAGAGATCTAAAAAAACCAGAAAGTAAGAGGAAAAAAAAATACAAAAAGGTAAACAACAAGTAAGGGAAAGAAAGAAAAACCATGGAGGTAAATGAGGATTGATATGGAAGAACGCATGGCTGGCAAGCTGAGTTGTATTGCTTCAGCATCTATATTCACACATGGTGTGACACCAATCAAAGCAGCCTTTGTGGATACTGGTAGGAAAAGCCTTCTTCACATCTTCAGCACTTGTGATTTCAGACACTGGAAATATGAACAGATGTGTGCTCTGTCCTCCAAAACCAGCAGAGTCTAGAGAAGAGCAACTTTGGCTAGTGGTGATGGGGCATTTCCATCATCTCACATTCTTAGGCCTCAATCAATCGATAGGACTTGCTGTATTCACAAAAGAAGGTGTTTGGGCCAGATGAATTTCTTCATAAATGTGGAAAATGAAGGAATTCTAAGGGTTTTTGGTTTTGTTTGTTTTATTATTATTTTATTTTATGTAGGGGAAAGGGAGGATCCCTAAGGAGGAAGGGCACCTCGCTGTCGCCACGGTACAAGCTGCTAAGTTGATCAGCTGATGAATTACATAAAAAGGACATACATATTCACAGGTCTAGCCTACACACGTCACTAGATTCTAATCACACAACCGGGTGAAAACAGAGACAGCCACAGTGAACATCTAGTGTTATGAGATTAGCAGCAGTCTAAGGAGAGCTTCTCCTCTTCATAAAACCAGTACATTTTAGTTCTCAAAAGGAAAAATAACTAACACTGAAGAAACCTATGTGAATAGACAGCTGCCATCTCCAAGCGTATGAATTCCTTCGGATTCTTTTACTTACTTGTCATTCTTGTTCTTCTCTTGGTGTCTGAATCATTCTTGTTACTATACATGAGAAACAAATCAAAAGAAGAAAAAGTGCTTTAGCTAATGAGGTTTATACTTCTTTTTAGAAATATTTTATCTGTGCTTACTGGAAGCAGGTGTGAATCTCTTAAGAATGCCGACAGTTGGAAAAACTACACACTTGCTTGGAGGTTTTGCACCTTCATTTTTTTCCCTAAGAATTCTATTTACTGACTAAAGTTTCCAAGTACCTGATTTGTACTTCTTCCCACTACTATTAGCTGTGCATACCATATATGACTAAGAAAAACACGTTGCATTCTTTATTGATTTAAGAGAAAAGATGTTAGGAAGGTCTAACATGCATGTCCCTATCTAATGCAACAGCAGCAGGTGCCAAACAGAGTCTGCATTCACAGCTTTTCAACTTCCACCCCATGTCATCCTAAAGCTGTATCATTACATAGTATAAAATACACATATTACCAGCAGTGAAACACTATCCATTCCTGTGTGTTTGCAAAGCCTGGCTTTCAGATTCTTGGACTGAATCTGAGAGTTACACAGATGTAATGTTGAGGGATATGGTTTAGTTCAGGTCTTCTCAGTGTTAGGTTAATGACTGGACTAGATGACCTTAAAGGTCCAATCTAGGAAATTCTGTGATCCTGTAGGACTGGCATCTTAACAAAAATTATTAACCAAAGAAATCTGATCAGTTGCTCAATAAAAGACAATAAATACAGACCACTCCTCCCATGTAATTTTTAAGTACCCGTGTGTTAAACCAGATATACAATAGTAATTATTATGGATCCTAGCATAATCTGGAACTATAAAGACAAAAAAGGCCTATGAAACCACGTCTGGGCCAGTCTGCCAGACCTGCTAAATTATTATGGAAAATCTCTGCAGATTAAAGTTGCCTGTTCCTGGCAAATGCACACTTGGTGGTATTTTACACTTGAAACTGCGTCAGACTTACCGTTTTAATCTCCAGAGGTACATAGTAACCCATTCCGAAAATAACTTGTGTTTACCCAGATCCTGGAGAGCCCAGAACTCCTAAAGAGAAGGAAACAGTTAATGAGGGGCAATGAGAATTTTGTTCCTGCTAAGCAAAACCCAATTTAGGTAAACGAATATTAAAAGGGTGTAAGAGTGAAATGTATGATGACCCTTCAAGGAATTTTCTCACCTAAGCCACTACAAAATGGAAAAAGCCCTTATATTCTATGAGAAAAAAATCAAAAATACCCTCTCTTACAAACACACCCATTCTCTTATCACCATCTCTCTACAGATGATTAATGCTCTCTGCATTTTTGTTGCTTACCATTAGAAAAATCTCAACTTTTTAACTACTAATGGCTTCAAGCTCATAGAAAAGGTCAGGTTAGACCTCTTAACAGAGGAAAACAAAGCAAAACAGAGTTTGGTCAGAATCAATTATCTAGGACACAACTGAAAAAAAAGAAACAGTAACTCCATTTCATTCTATGCTTTTTGTACAGTCGTTTTGCTCCCTAAAACAACCTCAAAATTCCACTTGCTCTCATTTTAAATTAGATTAAAAGACAAGCAGAAGTTATGTCAGAAGTTAGGGAAAGGCAATGAAGTTTCCCAGGCAAAGTGAACAAGATTCCTCATGGAAAAGGCACTGTATTAAAAAAAAAAAAAAAAAGAAAAAGAGAAAAAAAATCATATTTGCTCTTGCAAAAAACCTTCCTATTTTCTTTCCAGATCAGGTACTTACAAGCTTTCTTTTCAGAACTTCCCCTCTGCATTTTAATCCAATTATTAATTGCCTAGCACCTCACTCCAGTTCAAATATTTCATCTCTATTTCCACTTCTAAAGATTGCGCTATATCCAGGGAAGTTAATCTCTTTTATTTCGATACTCTTGGCTCTTTTATGGTTATACATTGCCCTGAAGAATTAAGTTTACGCCGAGTTAATGGCAACAGAGGATGGGATAGCAGGATGAGCCCGACACGAGAACAAAATGTATTCTTACGCTCTAAGCTACATTTAGAACCAATTCTGTGCTCAAGGAAGGGCAAAGGCCACGATGGCTGAGATTCTAGCAAGTGCTTATGACAAGGTGGGATCTCACTTATCATTAGATACCAAGACAAACTGATGGGCCTGAGAGCAGAGGTTTAGGCCACCTGGGAAAACCATATTAGGAATAGTTTGATTGACCCAAAGTTGAAATTTTCCTTACGAGCCCTGCCAAACCTCATTTGTGTCTTACAAAACAAGATGTAAGGTATTCTTAAACAAAACACACCAAAAAGGGGGAAGGGAGGGGGAGGAAAGTTCTTGCTAGCAGACCCCTCTTAAATGTGAGGAAAAAAATCACATTCCCACTTGTGTCTGAGTATTTATGACTACCCATATTGGACCTGTACCAGCAGCTGAAAAATTTGGCTTCAGCAGTCTTCATTAACGTATCTTTCATTAGCATTCTTTGTGACGGCATCCTTCATTACCAGACACGGGCCTAACATGAGGTGGTAGCATGAAAAAGATGTATTAGTCTCCCTGTCCCTTAATAATGCTACAACGACACATTTCCCAGACAAATCATGGCTTGAGACATCCTCTCTTATACCAGGGTCATGTCCAACTTGATTTACTCATTTTATATTAGGTGTTCCTGAAATTGGGTGCTTGTATTAATACCTCAGGAACATGGAGCTCCTTTAACTGATCTTCAGTAATTTCACTGAGCTGTCGAAATGTCATTGTAAAATCAGCTTTTGTATCTTCCATAAGCTAATGAAATAAAGAGAATTCCATCAGTGTTTTTAAAGTATGGGATATTACTTCAGAGGTTTGCCAACAATAGTAGCAAGGCAAACTCACCTTTAGGAGGAAAGCAATCAAATAGTTATCATCTTCATTCTCCCCAAGAAGACCCAATTTTGTTTTGAATAGTTCTGTGAAACTGAAAATAGCAGTAAAGTATGGAAATAGTTACATAATATGATTTGTAATATTGTGACTAGAAGATCTGAGTTCTGAAACCACCTACCGGATGGAATAGCGCTCACCATACCCCTCCAGAATCTGGGAAGCTCTGCAAAAACAAAACATGGAACTAAAATGCTACTGTTGGTACAATCCTACCGTAGACTGAACAGTGAAAACTTCTGACATCTCACAAACACTGACGTCCTGAATCAGTGGGGATCTGGAGTGGGAAAAAGACTAAGGGGAAACATTTTAATAGGCCTCAAAAGTTTAAATAGCTGCAAAGAAGAAGAAAAATAACAACATTCTTCATTTTCATACTGAATAAGAAGCCATGAGTTTAAACTGCACAAAAGAAGATTCATATTAGGAATCTTTACAATAGGATACTACAGTACTACCTCATCACTTCAGGAGGATGTATGGTCTTTACAAGTAAGCATCTCCAAAAAGAAGCTAGACAAACTTAGAATCCACAACTACAGGCAAAGGTCCTACCTTAGTGAAAGGAGAATGGATAACACAACTTCTAGGACTGCCTTCCAGTCATATTCTGCTATTATTTATAACCAATGAAAAACATTTCTCCCCTCCCTCCAACCTTACTCTGGCCAATAATTGATTCAGAACCAATTTCCACTTAGAAAAAGAGATTTTAGAAGCTAATCCCTTTCTTTCCTATGCATATGGTGATTAGAGTGTCTCCCATCTCACTAGTTCTTTTAAGCATTAAGATATTTTAAGGATTACTTACAGCTGCTTTTGCCTGGGATCCAATAAAGGTTTTAGAGCTTGCAACAGCTTGCTCAGATTAAACAGCCCAACATTTGCCTGGTTTCCTATTTTATACCTCCTTTCATCATCAGATGTGTTTGGAACAAAATCTGTTTCAAACAAAACATCACTGATCCGCAACAGACTAACTGCAGTCGATGTTAAAATACAGAAGTGCATTCATTTTCATATTTACACAGCAAACTAATAAAAGCCATGAAGTTACTAAATGTTTAAAATCAGATCACAAGGATACTTATTTACAGTGAATTAACTGAAGCCCTATTGTTTGCAAATATAAGATATACATCCTACACAGAAAAGTTCCCACCTGTCACAAGTAACATTTTCCTACTTGAAGATACAAAATAAATTCAGAAGTCTAAACAGAAAAAGACTATTTTTACAGTAAAAACAATGTCTTATTCAGTGTTTTTACTACATATAGCGTTACTATTTAGCACACAGACTGAGCAAACAATTGTACAAGCAGCTTCAGAATTGTGAAGTATTTCTGGAAAAGCAACTTGTATAAACATGTATTTAAATAAATAGGCCACCGAAGTAAGATTTGCTTCAGTTGTACGAACAAGCTTTTATGTTTTCACATGAAATTTAGGGCTAACATGTTCCCGTACATAAATCCATCATTTGAGAGGTAATAAATGTCCATTATGCAGGTATCCAGAAGTAAAATGTGTGCAAGCACCAGTCCCTGAGTGGATGCAGTATGAACCCCTTGCTCAGATCAAATGCAGATAAGCTGATCAATGCACACAGCATTGCCCGAGTCCTCAGAGGACATTAAAAACAAAAGGAGGCCTATGACACATGTCAGATCTGGTGATTGGTTAACACCTGGATATTAACTCTAAAGCATTTCATGTGGGTCTAAGGTTGGTTCTGGCTGAGATGGACTTAATTTTCATCACAGCAGCCTGTATGCTGCTGTGTTTTAGACCTGTGACTAAGACAGCGTTGTTAACACACCAGTGTTTTAACTGTTGCTGAGCAGTGCTTGAACAGCATCAAGGCCTTCTCTGTTCTCACTCTGCAACCCCACCAACTTAGGCTGGGTGTGGACAAGAGGCTGGAAGGGGCCACAGATGGAACAGATGAATCCCAACTGACCAAAGGGATATTCCATACCATATAACGTCATGCCCAGCAGTAAAAACTTGGGTTAGTTTTTCCAAGGCATTTCTTGCTTGGGGATTGCCTGGGCATCAGTCAATTGCATCACTTTTTAGTCACTTGGATTCAATTGTCTTTACCTTGATCCATGAGCTTTTCCTCATTTTTCCCTTCCACTTCTCTCCCCTAGCTCACTGCAAAGGGGAGTGAATGAGTGGCTGGCTGGTCTTTAACTACTGGCTGGGGTCAACCCACCATATAGAGAAAGACCTAAAACCAGAGAAGTCCTGGTTTGTTTCATACAATAAAAACATGACATTTTTTCTCATGATACTTCCTTAATTTGAGGCTGCAGTCTCATAAAGCCAGATAGCAAGGTAACCGCTGCTGGTTCTGAAGCTTACTCAGATGCAACCTCTAAACAATAATGTAATAACAAGCAATTATTTATATACATACTAGACCTGTATCTAGCAATCCCAGACTGACTGAGTTCATACTTTCAAAGAAAAGTTGCCATGACAGCGTAGGTTTGATTTGTTTTCTTCCAGCTAATGAGCTGCTGTGACTATAAAGCTAGGGCAGGATGCATGCAAAGTTACTGTGTGAGACTTCTGGATTTGGCTGCTTATAACAACACACAATTTTTAGGTTTCTAGGTTTCCATTGTAACATCTATTCAATTGATGAAGTTATACTAGAATCATTCTCATGAAAATGTGTTCAATAGCAATATTTCATTAAGAAAACTTACAGCACTTGAAATGCAACCTGTACAGTGCCTCATAAAATTGGCCTCTTACATGTTTTATTTCCCCTGAAACTCTTCAAACAATACACATGCTTGGGACTTTTCTGCTAATAATGTTAGGAGTTTTTTAGAGAAACCACATAAATTAATATATAGAATTTATTTTAAATTAAAAGTTGTATTTAAAAACAGGTGCTACACTCACCTGGGTCATAGGAGTCCATAAATCCAAATGGACCATAATCTATTGTTACGGATAATAAACTGAAGTTATCTGTATTACATACACCTACAATTAAACAGCAAGGAGAAACAGAAGGTAAAATTCCACCCGAACCCCGCAGTCCATAGAAAATTTGCTGTGAAATAAATCCACTGAATCTAGAGTACTTTGGAGCAGTTACCTTTCAGAAATCAAACTCTGGAAAATAAACTTGTCTCTCTTACTCTTGATCTGGTATGCATGTTAAGTATGAAAATGAGAAACTGTTCACTACATTTTCTTGCATCTGGTTTCTATACCTAGGTGGCACTGTATTCTTTTTCTTTCAGTGCTACCCAGTAATGAAACAGCGCCTTGCTAAGCGGTCATTAGCTGCTTCCTTGCAAGCTGACCGGCTGCTCTATTAGCAAAACGATGCTATTTTATTTTTCATAATATATATCTGAAACAAAGATGGGCAGCACTATATCCTATACACTAAAAAGGTGAGGTTTTTACTTAGATGCATCAAATTCAGAGCAATTAACCTTATATATCACATCAGTACATGGTCTTTGCACATCAGACTATTCCAACAATTCTGAGAATTTTTCGCTCCCAAACTGCTGCTCCCATATTCTTGCTTCTGCCAGATACAGTTGTGCATTGAAAGATCAGAAAGTGCTCCTAACTCTGTTATGAAAATACTTATATATCAATGCATAACAGATACTACTGCTGTAGGCAAAGACATCAGAAGAACTGAAGAACAAAGTGACAAATCAAAGCCATCTTTAAGTATATGACTATAAAGAGTGACTCCCATAAAGCCAATGCCAGTTACTGCAGCTTACCATGTGCAAACCCCACAGACATCCACAGTGCAATCAGATCTGCAGTCTCTGATACAACTGTAGAGAAAAATTCCTAAAATCAAATACATCTTTTACTTCAAGTCCTGAGTCGAAAATACAGAATACAGTAAATAAGATAAAAATTTATTTTCTTTAGAAATGTGTCATACTTCAAATGTGTATCTCTGTCAGACTTTTCATTCACATTCTAAATGACATGACTGCACAGTAACCTTACCTAGCAAGGGCTGTAGTTAAATAAGAACATACAGATGGCTTAAAAGAAATTAAAAAGAAAAAAAAAAAAAAAGGAAACACGGGCTATATATACACTAGTGTATATACCAGTATAGTATATACATACATTTATACCAGAAAAAGCATAATTCATGACTTCATGACCCCTGGTCACTCAAAATCTTAGCAGTAAGTGAACAAAAAATAACAGAAAATGGAAGCTTCACAGTAAGCTTTTCTGTAATGAGAAGTGGTGAAGAATGTTCATATTGGACTTTGAGAAAACAAAGTTCAAGCAGGTTTTTACTAAAGAGTATTAATAAACTTTTGCTAATAAACCATGGAAGCTTACTTCAAATTTTAAAACTCTTTAAAACTTGAAAATTTGACAAGCTTTGTGACATTTTTGCTCACACGTTTGTGGAAAATAATTTTTAAGAAAGACTTACCAGATATCTATTTGAATCATTCACAGCTATTGATGGAAAATGTTCCTGGATGATGAAGTCTAGCAATCTTCTGTAACAGAAGGGGCAGAATTCTTTAAACAAAACTTGTACTTTTAGAACTTATTCAGTATTCTTGTCTTCAAACAGCTAAATGCTGATCTACAGCCTGAGGCCAACAGTTACTAGAACACTCAATCTATTTATTCCAGTGAGCCTTGAATTAAGCTCTTCCACATGCTTTGAGATAAAACCTAAGGTTCCAGTCATAAATATGACTGAAGAGCACCACATAGAGTTAAAATAATTCCCCTGTGATAAGCTTTAAGCACACCAGGATCTGGTTGCATATGCAGTAAAATCCAGCTTTTTAGGGGGAAAAAAAAAAAAAAAGTTGCATATCCAGAAGAAAATATACAATTACAAGGAATAATTCTACATCAGAATTCTCACAAAGAAAATTTTATGGCTGAATGCTTATGAAGTAAGGTTACTTGCCACAGTAACTGGCCATTCCCAAACCAGTGCAGCATAGTCCTACAAGACAGGCTCAGGAAACTGGGATACATGCGCTAAAAATTGCAATGCCTGCCAGATCTGTATCTTTGCAGATCTAAAGCTTTAAAGCAGAGCAGCTGGCATTTAGTACATTTAGGAGCAACCTGCTGGACCCACTTGCAGTCAGAGCCAGCCAGGGCCACTGGCACAGGAAGCTATAACCACCATCTATATGTGAGTAGGCAGCTGGGCAAGGGCTGGACCTGGGCAAGGGCTGTGCAGCTGCATATACAGATATCTAGACTTTACCTTCTAATATCTAGATTTTGCCTTGTTGGAGCAAATCACTGAACTCTCCTCAAACTGCGATGATTTTATCAGAGTACCTAGGAACCTGACCTTTAGAAGAGTGTCCAACCTATTGCCTCTTGATTTCAGCTGGTTGCTGCAGGACATTCTCCTTCAGGAGGACCTTCTCTGAGGAGGAAGCACAGTCACACTAGCTTTGGCCTGTTCTTGGCCACTCTTTCTGAGTGGCCTCCCCTCTAAAACAGGCAAGGATCTACTTTGCACAAGTACAAGTGATCTATATATGCTCCTTAAATCTAATGGGTCACAAATACTTAAACAAAACAAACTTAAAATCAGCTCCTTAATTCAGTCTTTCAGTTTTACAACTAAAACTTGCGGTGAGATTTCAGAAGGAGGAAGAAAGAGAGCGTAGAGTGATGTGGGTAGTTAAACTGAATTATCAGTTACTACAATGTACAACTGCTGCTATGAACTCTTCCTTGTTTTTAAGCACCCCAGAACAATGTCTATTGCTCAAGAGAAGTAACCAACTCTTAAACATTTACAGTAGGCCTAAAACTTTGTCATGCTAATTGCCTGACACATATTAATATTGCCAAGCGGCTTAAAACCATGCAATAATTTCTTACCTAACCTATTTCTCTGTTTCTGAGTGTTTCTGGAGAGCATACACAACATTCTTATGCTAGTGTTTTAATTCATATTTCTGTTAATTTAGCTTCACAGACAACTGTGAAAAATGTAGGAACTTACACTTGAAATTTACAATTCTTTCCGAAACAAACAACTCCTCCCTAGTGCTCAGTTACCAGAACTACTTCAGCTATAAAACTAAAACCTTTATCATTTTGTAAGGTCTAGGGGATTTTACCCTCAGGAGGTAAGATCTTTTGTATGTTTGTATAAAAATAGCAGGTTATCTTTCTAAATGATGCAATCTTCCTTCTAAATAATTTATGTCTAAATTCCAGCTGTATATATGCATTCTAATATACATTTGATTGCTAAGAACACCAATACAAGTTACTATGACGATTAAATTCAAACCTTTGTAAATCCAGTTCCCCCGAATGTGCTAAGATTTCTAAGGATCCGATCCGAAACCACGATTTGGCAAGACGTAGCACTACGGCACCTTAAATATAGACATGTTTTTAAATGTAGAGTATCAGCAAAATAAAAGTTCCATAACAAAAGCTGTCACAGTTTGTTTATATGGATGCAGAATATATATATGCGTAGCGAAAGTGGCATTTTTGTAAGTAATGCTCAATGCACAGCAGATGAATATTACTTTACTACACGTATATTTTAATGATAAAGTTTAATTTGCTATACCAGCAAACCCCAGCAAAATTCCAGTACTACAATTACTCCAGAGATGCCAACAACGAAGAAAGAACCAACACAGACAGCTATTTCCCCATGCTGTGCCATCCCACTCTTTTCAGAGCAGGTGTAGATGACATGGCAATGGCAGAGCCACAGCGGCGTTGCCACCGCCCCAGTATGGCTACCAGAACAATGGAAAAGTTCCCTAGTTTTCAACATAATTTTTGTCATGGCAAGTGAAAATAAAAATTAAACCCCTGCAACACATATGCCACAACCACAGCAGACCTGTTCACAGGGCTTTGATTCTCTAAGATGAGTCTCAGGCTGATTTTCTCAGGAGAGGTTTTATATCTTAATAAATTAAACAAAGCCTATTTAGTACTTTCTATTGATATTTTTACTACTATTTATACATCATTATTACAAGACATATTAAAATTCATTTTTGCTACAGAGAATTAAGTTAACAGTGTTGCACCACGTTACTTTGAGATGTGTTCATTACCTCTTTCTTTCTTAATATTTCCATTGTAAAACTGATCTCTCCACACATCATCATCACTTACAACTAAGCTGTAACAAACAGAAAATGAACATCAAAAAGTTATCTCGGAAAAAATAATTGAAAATGAAGAGCAAGTCATACTCCATATAACTTTATTTCTTTCATAAAAACAAAGATCTTTTGGCTGGCACTGCATTGTATTTATGTCACAGAGGCAAACAGTAAACTGAGGCTTACCAAGCTTCACTAGCAAGACACATTTATTTTGTATTTATACAACATTGTCCAAGTTCCATTACTTAAACTGTTCTTGGGAAGGGGGCTTCATTCAAAAAAAGTACTACGTTCATTTGGAACCTCAGGGACTGATTAGTGTGGTGATAACATGAAAGAAGTCACAATTTCCCTGAGAACAGTGAAATTAGAAGGACAGAAAATTAGAAACCAAAGTGTTTCATCAGATGGAGATTGCCCTTTATGTGAGCCAAAACTGTTGGCTCAGAAACTTTGGGGACATATCTGGATATAAACATAAATATGTACCAAAGAAATCATTAAAATTAACAATTTGTCTGAATTTTTACATAGGGCAGTTCCTTGCAACGGTAACTGTGGCTTTGGAACTAAATTATTATTACATTCAGTACTTTTGAAGGACTCCGGTAGCTATCCAAACTGAATGTTCTGTGTTAACTGCAAAGAACAGGCAGTGATTGTTCCAGAAGGAGGGAAAAAGTATTTAGAAATCAATCTGCTCCCATTACTGGAGATGTACTGCTACCAGCATCATTAAGAATTTCTTTTTCAAAAGACTCTTTTGGAAACAATTATATTTGAGTGGTACATCTGTAGGCTTAAGTAAAAAAATGCTGACATAAAGGAGATGGAAGAACCTTAATCCTCAAGAAAAACAGGAGTTTTCCAAAACAGGGACAGGAGTCAGAATAACAACGCTACTAAATGTTACCCTTTCGAACAGACCTCTGTCAGAAAGGTTGCTTTGCGTTTTTTTCTGACTGTGGAACTCTCAGCAGGCTCTCTGAAAAATTCCTGCAGAATACCAGCACCTCTTTCAGTACTGACAAAAAAATCCACAGGGACTCACCATTTGGTTAGTTACTTGTACAAGCTAATGGTGTGCAACACTTAAGAGCTGGCCAGAGAGCCAAACAGCCACATAAAGATAACTCCATTCCCAATATAAAAATAGTTTTCAAATGGTCCCTGCAGTTGGTAAGTACCAACAGGTGGGCAGTGGCTGCAGAAGACCAGTGTACACTCAAACATAGGAAACGGAGCACTGAAATTTCTCTTACAGCAGAGAAGCTGGAAGAGCAGCACTCACAGAAGGATGGACAGACAGATTATATCCCTACCTACCCCTGGCTCTAGCATAAGGGCTGGACTTGACACTCTCAAGTGCTCTGCTTGCTGTTCCGCAAGAACATCAAGCCCTATGGAAGTAAGGGCCAGTCTGAAAGCTTTGCATATTGACTTTTTGGACCTAACGCATAACGCTGCTCACTGGTAGTTCCAGCATGTGACTAAAATGGTACCATATGAAGAAGTGTTCTTTATCTGGCTGTACAGTTATAAACTGTAGCACCCCATTGGGAACAGAGTACTTAAAATTAATAGAGCAAACCAACCTGCTGGGTGTTCTGGGATAAGCTGTCAGGCTTTTCCCCACGCTTCTGCCAAGACTTGACAAGACCTCTGTAAATGCATCCCACCAGTCTCAGTACAACAGCTCCCCATTGGGAAGAATATGGGTATCAGCTGGGGTTTTTCCAAATGAAGTTTTGCAAACAGCCTGGAGAGCCTGTGCAGCAGTTAAGAGCACCAGGCATTTAACCAATTTGCCAGCAGAAAGCTAAAGCACACTGTGTAGTCAATAAAATTTGTGTACAGTTAAGGAGTAATTTCATATTGGTTTTGCATTGAAAAATTTGTTGAGACAACAGCAAAGAAAGGCTATGACCTTGCCAGATGCTTTCCTGCTGACATTCGGACAGATTTAAAGGCTTGCATTACCAGACAACAGCAAAGAGTCTCAAGGTGAAGTCAGTGACTAAACCATCAGGAACGTCATTTACAAACACTGCACTTCAGCAGAGTAAATGCATTAGGATTAATGTGCGAGAGATTCACAGACACTTCGCAAATACAGACATCTAGCCATGTGGCAGCTGAGTACAGGCCTTTTCTGCACAACATTTACTTTCCTTAAAGCCTGAAATGCTGGAGTACAGACATGAGCCTACGCAGAACACAAAATGAACGTGGCATTTTAAATACAATAATCTGAAAAATGCAGTTCACTTAATTATGAGAAAATCGTCCAGATGAGTGAATGTACTAGTCTCCTTTTGTTCAAACAGAATTAGTTCCACATTATTTTTTTACAAAATAATCTGAAGTCTCTTCTCAAGCGGTGTTTGCACAATAAGGAATTGAGAGCAATTACCTCCATTCAGTATTACCTCCAATATTAATATCTATGCATCTGACTAACTATTTTTCCAATCAATCTTAAAAATTGTGACTAGGTGACTACGACAATACAGAAAGAGCCACTTTCAACATTTTCCTACTTGTCCTGATTCTAGAAAAATTCATCAAAATGCTTAACTTCTGTGTAATAAAAGTCTCATTTATTAACCACGTAAAATGTATTAACAGACTCATTGATTACCCACATACATTAAAGGTAGTAGTAGTATCATGGCAGCAATCTAGTCTTGCTGTTTCTCCAAGTCTTTTGGTGAGCAACAAAGGAGGGAACAATTTTACTTTTTTTTTTTTTTAAGAGAATAAACTCTTGATTGTGGTAACATAAAAGCTGGAGAGGGGATTTAATGTCAGATAACCACTCAATCTAATTCCTACTTTTTACTTTCTTTACAAAATGAACCAGATTTTAAATTAAAGTAATTCAGTTAAGACAGTTAGGAGTGAACAACAGCTGTTCACCACGACACAGACCGTACACAATGCTGTATTTGAACAAAGCAGATCTTTATAAAGTATACTAAAGGCAGAAGTGAATGGATCTAGAATTCACTGTTACTGGAAAGTTTTATCCAAAAATCTATGAAACTGGAGGAATAGATTTTGTTCTCATTGCACATATTTGAAAAGAAAGATCTATCCTCTTGGAAACAAACTGTCCTGCTTTATTGATGCTCAGTGAAACTCAGTCATAAAATTACCTGTAAATTAGGATGCTGTGAAAAAGAAAAGAACAATACCTAGCAGCTCTGCTTGTAGGAATTCCAAGATAGTGCATGGCCTCACTACACAAAAATTCACGCACAGAAGAGCGAAGCACAGCCCTTCCATCACCGTTCCTATGGAGAACAGGGAAACAAGGAATAGGCCATAAAATTTTCAAAAAGAAAGCATCCTGTCTTGGTGCACATAGATTAACTGCAACTTACCTCGAGTATGGGGTCTTTCCTGACCCTTTTAACTGCAGTTCCCACCTCTCACCATGCCTGCAGAAATAACATTAACGTTTCTAACAGTACATTGTGGGCTACCAGCTAAACAGAACACAAAGTCATTCTATTAAATCAGTCACTTTGAAAAAGGTCCCACCTGTTTGTATATACTCCGATCAAGTGGGCTCTTCCATCACCCAGCTGACCTGCCCAGCTACCAAACTGACAAAAATGAAAATCAAGTTATTTTCTTCTATCTTTTATAGCAGTTATACTTGAAACAGTACAAATCACATGCAGGTTCTCTGTGTTCTACATAATATAATGACACATTTCCTCAGGTAGTCATTAAGATCCTGATCTCTAAAGCTGTATTTCCACATTCACACCAATAATGAATCAGAAAACCACAGAAAAAGAATAATGCCACTAATTTCCATTTTTTCCCCCCTCTACCTCCTAGCTATGACAAACAGCTACAGCCCTGTCTCTTTTGTATAATTAGCTTTTAAACTGACACAGCTTGTATTTTTTTTTTTAAGTGGAAATTACAAGTCAAATTCTACCATTCTTTTCTGTTAACAATCTTACCCCTTTCAGTGAACCTTAACTCTTAGCAATCATGGTATCGCAGTGAAGCTCTGTCCTTATTCACTCTGAGCTGATAATACCTATCACAGAATTGTTTTGGTTGGAAGAGACCTTTGAGATCATCAAGTCCAACCGTTAACCCAGCACTGCCAGGTCACCACTAAAACCACACCCGTCAATGCCACATCTACATGTCTTTTAAATACCTCTAGGGATGGTGACTCCACCACTTCCCTGGGCAGCCTGTTCCAGGGCCTGACAACCCTTTCTGTGAATAATGTTTTTTCCTAATATCCAACCTAAACCTCCCCTGGTGCAACCTGCTGCCATTTCTACTTGGGAGGACAGACCAACCCCCACCTCACTACAGCCTCCTTTCAGGCACTGTAGAGAGCAGGAAGACATCCCCTAAGCCTTCTCTTCTCCTGGATAAACAACCCCTCTTCCCTCAGCTGCTCCTCCTAACACTTGTTCTCTAGGCCCTTCACCAGCTTTGTTGCCCTTCTTTGGACATACTCCAGCACCTCAGTGTCCTTGTAGGGAGGGGAATCAGATCTTGTCAGGCTGCAGGGATGCTAAATAGACTCCACAGCTAAACACAGTTTAAAAGACTAATCTGCTTCTGGCATAAACAGAAGCAGAGAAAGTAGACATGGTACCATGAAAGAATATTATAGTTCTCTTCCATCTGCAGCCCCTTACAAAGAACAAATCTGCAATCAAAATGTTCTTAGTGTTCATACTTACAGTCATATGGAGAGTTGGGTGGAGGGGAGCCTAATGAAGTTCAACAAGGTCAAGCGGAGAGTCCTGCACCTGGGGAGGAACAACCCCATGCACCAGGACAGGCTAGAGGGTGACCTGTTAGAAAGCAGCTATGCAGAGTAGGACCTGGGAGTCCTGGTGGACAAGTTTACTATGAACCAGTAGCATGCTCTTGTAGCCAAGAAGAGCAGCGGTATCCTGGGATGCATTAAGAAGAGTGTGGCCAGCAGGTCAACAGAGGCTCTACTCTGCCCTAGTGAGGCTGCATCTGGAGTACTTTATCCAGTTCTGAGCTCCCCAGTTCAAGATAAACAGGGAACTAATGGAGAGTGTTCAGTGGAGAGCTATGAAGATGATTGAGACTGGAGCATCTCTCTTACAAGGAAAAGCTGAGACACCCGAGGCTGTTTAGCCTGGAGAAGGCTGAGAAAGGATCTTATCAATGCTTATAAATATCTAAAGAGCGGGGCCAGTCTCCTTTCAGTGGTGCCCAGCAACAGGACAAGAGGCAACAGACACAAACTGGAACACAGAAGTTCCATGTAAACATGAGGAAAAACTTCTTTCCTGTGATGGTGTCAGAGCCTGGAACAGGCTGCCCAGAGAGGTTGGGGAGTCTCCTGCTCTGGAGACTTTCAAAACCCGCCTGAACACGATCCTGTGTGACCTGCTCTAGGTGACCCTGCTTTGGCAAAGGGGTTGGACTAGATGATCTCCAGAGGTGCTTTCCAATCCCTACTGTTCTGTGATTCTGTGCTGTACATACAGGTGTTAACAAGATGTAATTCACATGAAAATACCTACACAGTTCCACCTGGAAGAACCAATGCATAGTTACCTGGTGACCCCCATACCTATGGGCCAAGGGAACAGACCCAAGTATCACTTTCTCACCACTGACGAACTCAAGAAAATCAGATGTTTGTTTGACAGATATATCAAGATCCAAAATATTTTCAAGAACTTCCTGGAGAAAAAAGTAGTACAGATGGTACTTGAATATGATAAAAATTTCAGTGCTAATGTATGTGTTTTCTCTACAGATGTCATTATTAAAAGACACATGTCTCTAAAATGTCACAAGAAGTTTTAAATGTTCTATTTTTTAAAATATTTTCATATCTTGGTAAGATGCTTTCACAATAAATAGCATATGAATATTAAGATGTATTTTAGTACATAGTATTAACAACCTCTATTAATTAGAGAGGAACAAAGAAATCATAGCCAACCTTTGAAACAGCTACAAGACGAACTCTAGATTTAAACGGCGTAGGATAGACAATTGAAAAAATGCAGTTTCTCACATTACGGACATAATTTTCCTGGATCACATCAATTGGAAAAGGATCTGTCAACATGAAACAGACAAGAAATGCTTTTTTTAAAAAAAAATCATATTATTCTTAATATCCTTCCTCTTAAATTCAATTAAAATACTTGAGAAACAATTAAAATGTGACTCTTTACCACAATGTATATATTAAGCCTGCATGAAAAACAAGCCCAAATGACCTCAGGATTTTATTCTGCTGGGATTTTTGAAATTAAGGATTGAATTCTGCTGAAGAAACTGGTAGAGCATGCAAGTTTTAAGATCTTAAAACATATTTAAGAGTAGATTTAATTAGCTGCTATTAGAACAGTCTCAGGGTGACTTTATATTGCACGCAAATATATGCAACCCTAAAAGATATTTGCATGAGACATAAAAGTTTAGCTACCCCCAAAGCTGAATGACATAGTGCAACAGATTGTCACTGTACACCAGTAACTGTGTCATACAGTCCACGTGGAGCGACGTTCACCAAGTAACCTAAGAAACCAGCCTGAAGTCTTCTCTGAGTAATGTGAACAGCAAATGCAAAGGTCAGAAGATGCAGTTCTTGCTGTACAACATATGTACTCAAAATATGTCCTTCATTCTTCCTTCAGATCTACTTTGCACCCTGTTCCATGGTAACAAAGGACAAATATTGTTTTAAAACACTGGACTAATACTCTGTGTTTTAACATCTTCATGACTTTTTGCTCGCAACAATCTTATGTCTCCATGCTGATGATAACATCTCAGCACCTCAAAGTCACTGTTGTGTAAAGTTAGCATCTCTGGACACTTGCTGTTAGCCATGTTTCTCAACACCTCTAATGACACATCCTGTTCCAGCCAGCTGACCCGCACTGATAATTAACACTGACTATTATTTCTTAATGCTCTCAAGTAACTGAATCACCCAGGGGAAAAAAAAAATATCTGTAATGTTATAATATAAATTATGATTACAGACAATCCTGAGAGCTATCCTGAGAGACTTCAGCTCAGGTGTCAGGTTATCATTTTGTGTTAACATGTAATCAGCACTTGCACGTCTCTCCATTACAGCAAACTGCTAATACAAAACCAAAAACAAACACCAAAGAAATTTTAAAAAGCTCCTTATGGCCAATCTAGTTTTAACTTTAAAGGCAGCAAGTATTTGACAGCGTCCATGAGGTCTTCACTGATTACTTTAGTAGCTGCTACACCCCACCAAGCAAAAGCACCGGGGCAGAGCCGTGTGCTCGAATCGTCCGTTCTACGGTTAAAGCACCGGGGCAGCGCAGGCTGTACCTCGGAGGCTTTCGGAGGAGAGCGGCCATGCGCAGAGGTCAGTAGCCCCCCGCTGCCGCCGGCAGTGCCCCGGCCCGGGCTGCGAGGCGTTGGGGCCCAGCGGAGCAGGGCAGAGCCCGCGGGAGGCGCAGAGCGGGGCCCGGTTATCGAGCCCGGCCGCACAGGCCCACGCCAGCCACCCGGCCACCCAGGGGGACCACCGCATGTCTCCAAACGTCGCCTTCACCCCGTCGCGTAAGGAAAGGGCTTGAAGGCTCCCTTCCCTTGAAAGCAGCGCTCCCCTCCTGTCTCTTCACAGAGAGCTCGGGGGAGAGATGGTGCCTTCTCCGGGCGGGAAGGACAGCGCGGCTGTCTCTGAAGCCGCTCTCCCTGCGCCGACCGGGCCGGGGCTGGGCGGGCCGCCCCCGCACGCCCGCCAAACAGCCTGGCAGAGCCGGATCCTCGGTGAGCGGCGGCGCGCGCGGTGGCCGGGCCGGGCCCTACCAGGCAGCGCCGCTCTCCTGCCCAGCCCTCAGCCGCGCTCGGCGCCCCGAGGGAGCGGCGGGGGCCGAGGAACTTCGAGACGAAGGGGGAGGAAGAGCGAGATGCATGCTCAGATGTCCTCCCGGCACCCCCACCGGAGGGCGGTGGCGGTGCTTGGCTTCCGCGTCCGGGTCGCCGCGGTGCCGGAAGGCGGTGCCGGCGCGGCGGGGCTGGGGGACACTATGGCCTTGCGCTGGTGGTGGCGGTGCGGGGCCTCTTCCCGCCGGACGCCACCGCTCGGCTCCCTGCCGCGCCTCCGCCCGCCGGGGCCGGGCTCCCGCACCCCGCCGCCGGCCCCCAGCGCGGCGGTGAGTGCGGCGCG
>JAAGNO010004105.1:7217-18012 GCA_033439905.1 Ceryle rudis | reverse complement strand
GAGGAGACAGTGCTCTGTTTGGAAAATAAGGGTTGCTCAACTTGCTTCCTTGCAAATGCAAAATCCTTTGTACCTTGGGCCTCCTAAGATAAGAACAGGAGAGTGATGTTGAGACACCAAAAGGCAGAATAATTAGTGATCGTCTTGTGAGCCTTAGCTCATCTTGCAGGGCCTGTAGATAAGAACGCATTGTTAACAAGAGGGGCTACCAGAGATAGGCCGGACCATACCAGTTCTGCGATTAGAGGCCTGCGACACGGCAGCATTGTGATCCAAAGGTGAAAAGTACATTGCGAGGAAGACTGGGAGCCTTCCTCCCGAAGACCCCTGAAGACTCCGGCCCACGACCACCAGACAGCAGTGCACAAGCGCCAATGGGAGGAGGCCGATGATAATGAGTTCCCAAAACTGATTACAATAATTCAACACCATATAATGAATATGTAGCCAACTCTATTGAATATGCATGATTTGATGTAATAAATACCTGCTTGCAGGACACCTCGGTGTGCAAGTTAGGAGGAATGATCCCCTTTGCACCCGGCACCATAATAAACATACCTGCTTTATAACATTTCATGGGTTGTAGAGTTTGTTTCCGCACGTCAATACCATTTGGTACATTTTCACTGTTAAACAGTGTTTTTTACAACTGCAGAAGAAAAAACATATGAGAATTTATACAAAATATTATATAGGTCCCTTTCAGCATGATAATTACCTAACTTTTCCAAATATAAGTTGTGCACAATTTCCAGTGACTCCAACAATCTTCTCAGCATGTGGAATGTCACATACAACATGACTTTTTTGTCGATAGTTTTAATTTATTCATTTACTATGTCATGGCAACCCTATCAAAGCACATTTAACATCACACAATGGAAACCATTTTTCTTTGTATTTCTCTCTACCTATCACAAAATAAAACCAAACAGAGGTATACATGTTTGGTGTAAGGGTTAATTCCACAAATGGGCAATAAAGACCCTGAAAGCATTTGTTGTCTCTTGCAGCAAGGCCTGGATATTGGAAACTCATCTTGGATACTGACTGTCCTTTTATGATAGAAAGTGTATTTAGAAACAAAGTATATGGAATATCAGCTTACCTCACAAGATAAAATGATGGGAATATTTGTTTTGGCAGAACTCACAGGGTAATGGTTACTGTTTTCTAGGAAATTTTTAAAGATAAAATAAGGCTTGGCTCATCAAAATGTAAACTAAACTTCAACAGCAAGCAACCTGGAAAACTAAGTTTCTTTATTCGTCTTTTTTTACTGTTGTTTTTCCATTCAGTGGCACAGATCATTTAAAACGATAACCAGCAGTTGAGCTAAAAGAAATCTCCTGATAAATCAGGGCAGGAAACTTTACCAGAAATATATTCTGCTGCTGTAAACTTTCAATTGTAAATTACACAAAATCTGAGTATCTGGCTACAATCGTGCCTCCAGGTGTCCTGTTTGTTTCTATCAGTTATTCCTGTGTGCTAATCCTGTAAGAGGACAGAAAGGGACTTGTATCAAGCTGTTTAGGACCTGCATTCCCAGTGCTCTGGAGCTGCAGCTCATCTCCTGGAAAGTCTGTGACACACATAAAATTCTACTTCAGCAGCAGAAAGGAACAGGCTACAGAGGATGTGAAGATCAGCCCAGGTTTGTCTCTTACCCCATACAACTGTCTCGATGGGAAACAAATCAGCTTCTGTACAAAGCAACACTGATGGATACTACAAATGAAGCTGCATCCTGCTGGGATATCAGGACAGTCTCAGAAGCTAGGCTAAGGGGTAAGGGGGGGGGGGGGGGGGTGGGGGAGGCTTTTTTCTTTGTTTTACCATTAGCTGGGAGAGTGGAGGAAACAAGAGATTAGTGGATGGAAGGATACTTCAGAGAAAGATTTATTGAAAGTAGTTTCCATGAATTTGCTACAGTATTACACAGGTGCTGCTCTGTACATCTTAAACAGATGTTTCCCATAAAAGCATTTATTCTGCTACTGATATTTTCCAAGTAGAAAAATAATTTTCAAAACTATGCTGGGAACCAAGTAGGAATTATTAAGCGAGCAAGATAAACCAGGCCATTAGGCTTAAGCAGGGTTTAGCGATTGCACAGATATTTCTCAGCCTTTATTCTGAGCTCTTGTATTTCTTGGAGAAGAGACGGATGTCTCTTTTGGCCCAAAGAAAGGTTTAATCTGGGGCTGGAGGTATACTTGATATTTCTGACTCCAACACTTTGAGCCAAACATGTCCACTCTTGGGCAGTGCTAACACAAATGGAGCAAAGATCTAATCCCTCATTTTCCCCAAAAATCCACCCTTGAAGTGTAGGCTATGAATTCACATAGCATCTAGGAGTAAACTCAACCTATTCCTGGTGTCTATCTGCTAATGGTCTTCCCAATCTGACCTACCTACATACCTAAAGCCTAGGGAGGTCAGCATGCATGTCTTGCATTCATGCTGTCTCTCCTGAATTGGCCTCAGGAGTCTCACTTCAAGCCCATTTACATTGCTGAAGGCCCAGGTGAAACTAACATGTATCTTTCACTGTAAGATAAATGGAAACCAAGAGGTATTTAATGACTACTATTTTACCAAAGGTAGATACAATTCTTTAAAAATTAGCTACATAGAAATCTGAATCTTTAATAAGAGGTTGTCTGTCAAACCACCTGTTCTGGGCCATGGATCATTCCCAGTTATTTTGTTCAGGTTTCTCTAAGAACACTTGGAAATAACTGAAGTCAAGAGAAGCATACTCTCCACATAGCTTTCTGAGAAACTTGATGTGGAGTGAATAACATATGTGCTACTTGTCTACCTCCTCCTTTCAAGAACAGTACTGTTAGTACTGTTGTCATCACCAAGACTTTAAGAGATACCTGACTACTATGGCTCTCCAGCTGTGCACTGCTTCTGTTGCATACATTGCAGTGGAGTTACCATTCTGTACAAGGCAGCACAGATACGTCCCTAATGTGAAAGTATACCAGGAAGAGACCATACTCCACCCTAGAAAATGTATAAACACATCCTGAGGCCTGTGTCCAAAGGCAGGCCTTGGAGTTTGCAGTGCTCAAGACCTTACAGTACAGAAGCCCTCTCCCCCTGAGGCTGTGTGATATCTTTCAGATCATTTAAAAAGTACAGATTCTGCTTTAGACAACAGGACTTTGTTTGGTTTTGTTTGGGGTTTTGTTATTTTGTTTGGGTTTTGCTTTTTTTTGTCAGTTTGAATTTATTAGGGACTACAAGTGTATTTTCACTTGCTGCCTGAGGGAGAAAAATCAACACCTGCCATTTCGGAAGTTGTACAGTTGAAGGGCTGGCTGCTACAAACATTTAATCAAAAGCTAGAAATTGCCAGCTAGCTGTTCCAGCTTATTAAGGGTGAAAATGTTTGAAACACCTATGATTCCAGCTGTGTAATTTCTTTTCATAAAAAGAAGTCAGGCCAGCTGTAGCTTGTTGTTTTCTAACCACTTAATGCAAGTGGCTGAAAGAGCCCTCTTCTCCATAACACAAACAGGGCAGTCAACAATGCACTCTACTATAAAGCTTCTGTTCAATATGGGGTAACGTAGTCAGGAGCTACCCATGAATCTGTGCTTTGATTTCTCCTTACTCATGTTACCTTGTAGATACAATAAGCATTTCAAATCTATAATATTTAGACTAGATTGTTAGTCAGGTGGAAGTTGTGTTGACACCACTTAAACCCAACTGACAAGACCAAAATCATTGCCATGATGAAATTGATATTAACAATGTATATGGCACTCCAGGTGTAAAAAGTTTGGACATTATCATCTGAAAAAAACATGAAATAAAATCAGAGGATCAGAGAACCAGAGAGTGGTAGGGGTTGAAAGGGACCTCTGGGGATCATCTAGTACAACACACCTCCTAAAGCCGGTTCATCTAAAACAGGCTGCACAGGAATGCATCCAGGAGGGTTTTGAGTATCTCTAGAGGACAAGACTCCACAATCAATCTGGGCAGCCTGTTTCAGTGCTCTGTCACCCTCAAAGGAAATAAGTTTTTTATATAGGACATAAAGTTTATAAAGGACCTAAGTTTTTACTTATGTCTCGGTGGAACTTCCTGTCTTCCAGTTTGTGCCCATTGCCCTGGTCCTATTACTGGATGCTATTGAGAAGAATCTGGCCCCATCTTCTTGACACCCACCCTTTAGATATTTACAAGCATCGATAACATCCCCTCTCAGTCATCTCCAGACTAAACAGACCAAGGCCAACCTTTTATGGCAAAAGCGATGTTCCAGTCCCTTAATCATCTTTGTAGCCACCCACTGGACTCACTCCAGTAGTTCCTTGTCTCTCTTGAACTGGGGAGCCTAGAACTGGACACACTACTCCAGATGCAGCCTCACTAGAGCAGAGCAGAGAGGGAGAAGAACCTCCCTCGGCCTGATAACATACTTCTTAATGCACACCAGGATACCATTGGCTTTCTTGGCCACAAGAGAACTGTACCAGTTCATTGTTAACTTGTTGTCCACCAGGACTCCTAGGTCCTTCTCCACAGAGCTGCTTTCCAGCAGATCAACAGTTAACCTGTAGTGGTACATGGGGTTATTCTTCCCCAGATGCAGGACTCCACATTTGCCCTTGTTCAACTTGACTGATTTCCTCTCTCCCCAACTCTCCAGTTTGTCCAGATGTTGCTGGATGTCAACACAGCCTTCTGGTGTGTCAGCCACTCCTCCCAGCTTTGTATCATCAGTAGACTTGCTGAGGGGACCACTCCATCTCTTCATTCATCTCACTAATTAACATGTTTAACAAGACTGGACCAAATACTGTCCCCTGGGGAACACCACTAGCTACAGGTGTCCAAGTGGACTCTGCACCACTGTTCACAACCCTCTAAGCTCTGTTATTCAGCCAGTTTTCAATACACCTCACTGTCCACTCATCTAACCCACATTTTCTCAGCTTACCTGTGAGGATGTTATGGGAGACAGTGTCAAATGCCTTGCTGAAGTAGAGGTAGACAACATCCACTGCTCTTCCGTCACCTACTCAGCTAGTCATACCATCACAGAAGGCTATCAGATTGGTCAAGCATGATTTCCCCTTAGTGAATCCATGCTGATCACTCCTCATAACCTTCTTTTCCTCCACATGCTTAGAGATGACATTGAGAATGAGCTGTTCATCACCCTTCCAGGAATGGAGGTGAGGCTGACTGACTTATAGTTTCCTGGGTCCTCCTTCTTGTCCTTTTTGAAGACTTGAGTAACACTGGCATTCCTCCAGTCCTCAGGCACCTCTCCTGTTCTTGATGACATTTCAGAAATTAAATAACACCAGCCAGCTCCCTCAGCACTCACGGGTGCATCCCATTGAAGCCCATGGATTTGAGCATGTCCAGCTTGCCTAAATGGTCTCTAAACCAGTCCTTGACAGAGGGTCCTCCTTTCTCCAGACTTTCTCTCTTATGTCCAGGGTCTGGGATTCCTGAGGGCCAGCTTTAGCAGTGAAGACTGAAGCAAAGGTGGCATTCAGTAACACTGCCTTCTCTGTATCCTCCATCACCAGGGCACCCACCTCATTCAGCAGCAGTCCCACATTTTCCCTACTCCTCCCTTTGCTACTGATGTATTTGATCAATCTCTTCTGGTTGTCTTTGACATCCCCTGCCAGATTTACTTCCAAGGGGGCCTTGGCCTTCCTTGTTACATCCCTACATACTCTGACAGTGTTGCTATATTCCTCCCAAGTGACCAGTCCCTTTTTCCACACACCGTAAACTTCCTTCTTCCATTTGAGTTTTTCCAGAAGCTCCTTGCTCACCCATGCTGGTCTCCTGACTCCTTTGCTTGATTTTTTACTTAAATGCACTGATCTTGTGCTTGGAGGAAGTAGTGCACGAATATTAACCAGTTCACTAGGTCTCCTGTTCCCTTCTAGAGTCCTAACCCATGAATCCCTTTGAAGAGGACAAAGTCAGCTCTCCTGAAGTCCAGAGTTGCAATCCTGGTTATTGCCCTGCTTCTTCCATGCAGGATTCTGAACTCTGTTCTCTCATGGTTACTGCAGCCAAGGCTGCTCTCAACCTTCATATCCTCAACAAAACCTTCTTTGTTTGTTAGCACAAGGTCCAGCAGCACACGTCTCCTTGTTGACTTCTCCACCACCTCTGTCAGAAAGTTATCACCAATGCACTGCAGGAACCTCCTGGGCTGTGTGTCTCATTGTATTGTCTTTCCAGCAAATATCAGAGTAGTTGAAGTCTTCCATGAGCTCCAGGGCCTGTGGTCGTGAGGCTATTTATAATTAATTCTCAGTACTAACACACAACAATACCTAGAATTAATTCACAGGCTGGAATGAATGCTTGAGGTGGTAGGATAAAAGCACACATCCATTACAACTTTTTTTTTTAGCACAGTCTTAACGAAGTACAGCCTTCTCCACTGCAAAGAGTTAAAAGCTGTGTTAATTAGGGACTGTTTTTCCTCTTACTGCAACGGAATACTTTAGCTGCCACCTCCTGGATAATCAACCTTACTGCACTGCACCAGGCTTGTTTCCCATCTGCCTTCCTAAATCCTGTAAATACAGTTGAAGCAGGTTCTCCTTTAAGTGTATTTTTATCCTAATCCAATCAAGTGTTCTATTAACTGCGTTCTTCACCAGAAATAAAGCGTGACTGTTTCAGCATTGATTCCAAGTCTTCATGCAGGATATTAGAAAAGACTAGGAACCTGGATGCAGCACAGAAGGGGCCAATGGAGGATGGGGTTGGTAGGGCGATCTCTGTTCTGTTCAGATCTGTCAAGTCCTGTCAAGTCTAGACTTCACAGGGAAGTTTAAGAAGCTAAAAGGAGAAGGGTAGCAGTGCATCAGAGATTTTACCAACATGATGGGGTAAAACTGGTCATTAAATAACACAGGTCAAATACACATTTCCAGTGATGAAGAAAAATACATTTACGCATGTATTTCTTCATTTCATTACTATCATGACATCAGCTACTATGTAAAACAATGTAGCTTGGTCATGGGTGATATCTGAGCAGTGGTAAGAATTAAATTAACATCTCTGGGCAACCAGTGCATTACAGTACAGGAGCTGCAGCCTCTGAAATTCTGTATCTTGTTCAAATGGGGTTAACGTAGATGTAAAAAACAAACAAACAAGCACACACACACAAAAAAGGATATATTTATTTTCTTGAAGAGGAATTTCTAAGATAGCTCCATCTACATATCTATCTGTCTGCTTCAACACCGAAATTGAAACACAGAGAAAATGCTTATGATAAATACAAGCATCTCATGCTGGTAACCCTACGTAAAACTAAGAATTGTAGGATTCTACTCAGAAAACTGAAATAAAGATGAAAAAAATCCATCCTCTTAGACAATATATCTCAGGGCATCCCTGTAACTACAAGTCAATAGAAACTGTAAGAACATGATGATAATATACCTCCCTACTCATCCACCCCATTTGACTCTTGTGCATAAGGTATGGGTCGCAGGTGAATATTTAACCTAAACAAGTGTCACACTTAGCTAAAAACAAGCCCATAGAGAGTATAAAGTCTCAGGTACAACTACCCCTATAACCACAGTCATCAGTAGCATCCAGTTTCTCTGATCACAAACTGACTTGCTTCCAGTTTTGTTCCACAGTCCCTGATGGCTTTATCTCCTCAGTACAAGTCTTCAGCACTTGGAGTCTTCTGACACTGTGAAAATAGTATATAACACTCTCGGGAAATGTGAGTTCTTCAGGCAAAGCCATGGATGGGTGCTCTGTTTAGAACCTTTGTTCATGGATGAGAAAGTCAAAGAAGGAGAGCAGTAGACTTAATCCCTGGGTTTATAAAGAAGCAGCCCTACTTCATTGTACTGTTAACATACCACATTTACTTCCAGCCAAGCAAGACAACACTTACATAAAAAAAGATGCTACAACAGAAATTGCTTGAACATTTGAAGTTTGCCTTTTGCTCTCATAATCTTCCTTCACATTGTCAGTTGTTGCTTTTTTTCTTTCCCAAAGTATGGTATTGACTTATCCAGTACTCTGCACCAATGTTTGTCTCCATGTAAAAGAGTCTGGGGATCTCTGGCCTAGAAGCATAAAGATTATTAAAATATTAACATTCCCTCCTGAAATTTCTAATAACTTAGAAAAGATAGGGAAATCAGCATACTCAACAAATCAACATAATGAGAACCAGAAAAGCAGGCTTAGGAGGTTTATCTGTTTTGTGAATCCTCTCTGAGGGGATCTAGAGGCCTAATTATAAGATTCTTCAAATAAGCCTTTTTTTTTTTTCACTTTTAACTCTAAATCTCAGAGTTGTTCTTCATGAACCTGCTAACACAATTTCCATCTTCTTTTTCATCCCATACTGCAGAAATTCTCTCCTAGTATTAAACAGCCCTGTTCACTTGAGAAGAGCACAGTCACTCACACTGCCATCACATCCTCTAAGGTTTCTAACATTAAATACCAGCCATTCATTCCTGTCCAGCATTTCTTCCCCACAGGTATGCATTCACAGACCCCTTCCTCCCAGTCCAAATACCAGTCTCTGAAGAAGCCCCTGCCTTTCTGCAAGCACCACCATCTTTTCTCTATGACCTAATAAAGGCAATTCTGTTTGTTAGCAATTTCAAAGTAATTTTCTAAGATGGGTATTACACTCTTTTTGCCTCTGCCATTCACTGTATAGGTCTGTATATAAGCCACAGTCATGTGAAAAGCACTTTGAAATTAATCTTGATGAAATGCACTGCATAAATAATGCATTATGTATTTACAATCTGTGTCAATGTTGGACCCAGATTTCACACAAATTTCTTAAGTCTAGGATGTTGTGACAATTTTCTTATGAGCTGCAATTATTACTTTTTAAAAATTAAACATAATAAATGAAAACAACAAACCAACTCCCCTCAAATTATTTAGTCAGTCTTTGATCAAATATCGGAAATATAGTCCAGATTGAATTAACCCAATTACCCCTCTTTCTGCTTCACTCTGTGTTTCAGTCACTTGTCACTAAGATGAAGTATGGTTTAAAGGAAAAAAGCTCTCCCTTCTGTCTGTGAATAAAGAGCTTGTTGAAACAGAACACTTTTTCATTTTTGGGGCTGGCCTTGCCTTCATTTCCTTCCACTCCATCTGTACATCACTATAGCAGTGTTTCTAAGGCAAGGAGATAGATATTATTTGTCCAATGTAAGAAAATAACAGCCAGGGAAGTATATGTAATTTCTATGCAGCTGTCAGGACATGAACTTTTTGAGGATTTTCCCACTAGTTGTATGAGGAATTCATAGCATTCTTCATGGCTGGTCTTATTCCCATCTCCTCAGCTTTCAGACAATTGTGAGACGTTTGCTTTCTTCTAGCACTCTTATAATATGCAAATTTGACACAGGAGGACAGTATTTTACTGCTGTTTCCCAAGGGCATCAATTAGCTCTGTTTCTTTCATCTACACTTTCTTGGTAGGCAGGAGTGATGCTTGGTCACATTGAAAACGAGGTATCACCATTAGGGCTCTCAAATACTGTAAAAGCACTGTTCTTCTCAAGAAAGCAATGCAAGGAATAAACATGAGCGCGCTTGAGCTCAAGGTAATGCAGTGCAACACAGCTGCAGGGTTAAATATGTAAACAGCTTATTTTTCTGCTTCATCATCCAGATCTGCAAGTAACACAGCTCAGAACTGCTGTTACGTCACCTTGAGGAATTCACAGCTATGCAACATCAGTCAGAGCCAGATCAAAGATCCACTGCTACAGGCAATAACTTTTTGCTGTGTTTCAGAAATGTGGTTTCTCTGCAAAAGCCAGACTACTGAACTAGAAAATTCATCAAGCTGTTTCTTTCAATTAGTCATCATGATGAGCAGAATGATGTCTAGCACTTCTCAGTATTCTGTAGAGGTTAGCACTGGTTTCTGAAGATTATTTTAAAGTAGCAAGGCTGGAGGGAGGATCAGATAGGTCACTGTCATTAAAAACACTTCCATCAACATTTGCCAAAATGAAACTGCTGATTGTCCATTAATGAACTCACCATCTTTCCATACATTCAAGACAGCCAGACTTTGAAGCATCTATTCCCTTTGGTTTTGTACTTCTTGCTCAAATTAGAGAAAGAGAAAACACATTTATTTAGCATTCTTATTCACAGACTTTACTAGGAAGAAAATGTGTCAATTTTATTCCTGAGCCTGTGTCAACAGGGGTTATGAATGCATATATGTGTTGCTTCAAAAATAAGCGAGTTTCGGAATACTAACAAAATACATTGCAAATTGACCTGAAAAAAAATTTGAACCAGAATGTCTGCTTGAAACATAGTTAAGAATACTGATTCTTAAGCAAATCTGACTTTTAAGTGGGACAACTCACTACAATATAGAGCAGGGAAGTAAAAAATTATGTTTAGTTGCTCCATCTCGTTACAGGACAGAGAATAAGTAGTCATTTATTTGCTGAAAGCAAGTAAGAGTCATTTGCAAACTGAGAGCACAAAAGCTTCTGGGTATTTATCTAGTTGACTTATTGAAAAGCTTCAGACTAAGTAATATCAGCATTAGAATCTAGAGGACAAATTTTGTTCTCTTACAAGACTATCACATATGCAGCTTAGCCAAGGTAAAGTAAGGGAAAAATAAAGTACATTAATTCAAAAATCAAAATTAATTCAAAAGGTGTTTCTACATCAAAATAAGTTTGATAATTTGCTGATATAGAAAGCTTATTATGTTGGGGAAAAAGAA
>JAAGNO010004104.1:0-56340 GCA_033439905.1 Ceryle rudis | reverse complement strand
AAGGAGGAAAGAAATCGCTGCTATTCCTGACTCCATTTTTAAGGCAGGATGTAAAGGATTAATATTCAGCCAATCGGTTTCCAGCTAAAGCCGGGATAAGACGGGGGGGGGTAGTACAAGGGGTTAGGGTCTTGGGGGGGGGGGGAGGGTGATGAAATCAACTCTAATGTTGATGGTCATTTATAAATTCCGAAGCTGAATCCAAGCTGGTGTTCTGGTGTCCTCTGAAGCCTGAAACTGTTCTGCACAAGTCATAGATACCTGTCTTGGTGGGGGTCTTTGCATCCACAGTTTAGCTGTGTGTATCAACTGTCCATAAGCAGCTTTAACAGATTCAAAATGGAAGGCAGCTTTGCACAGAGGCATTATTTATAGGCTAAAGAATGGTATCTGGGAATATTGGTATAATTCTGTTCCTAGCTGCATTGTGATTATGGAGCCATCTCCTGGGTTTTAGCAAAGTTTATTTCTAGATTTATTTTATTTTATTTATTTTATTTTAGCAACAGAAATGAGTTTACATTGTGTGTTCCTCTGAGCACAGTGAAGAGTGTGTGTGTTTTTGTGTATCAGGCTCAGCCTACTGAGGCCAGTAAACAGCTCTCTGTGCTGTGAGATCTCCAGCATGGGCAATGTTCCAGGGGCCTGTGACAGATGTGAGAGTCCTTGGTCTGGGATTTGCAAATGTTTCCAAACTGACCTCACATATCCTGAGTTACAATGAGTAGCTTGAGTCAAGTTGTTTAGGTCTAAAAATCCCATACAGAGAGCAGATTTGCAAGCTTTCTATAGAAAATACGTGAAAAATCTGGTGAAACCTACGTCCCTGAGTACAGCAGCCTGGCAGTCAGTGTGAGGGTGGTCCCATTTCTGCTCTTATGCACAGGGGAAAAACGTGCAGAATTCATTGTCTCAGGACCCAGCTTATTGCAAGAGAAAGAGAGAAACCTCAGCATGCATTCAGACTTGGAACTGCAAACAACATTTACTGAAGAGCAGTTGCTTACAGAGTGTCAGCACATTATGGAAAACCTCCTCAAATCAAGTGCTCTCAGGGGATCAAGAAATTCAAGATACTCTTCCACCCTGCGCTGGTGCATACCAGTAGGTGAATATGTAGCATAAAGAACTTTCTTCTTGGCAGTGCAGTATAGGGGTGGCAGTCAGGGGGCACACTCATCATGACAAGCAAAACCAAGAGGCAGCACATAAGGTAGCATGAGAAAATGAAGGTAGCAATAAAGACGAGGTGGAAGGTGCAGTGTGTGGTGCACTGTGATGGCTGAATTCTCAGCTTGAACTCTTTAGTTAAGGAATTTCCCAGTAATTTTGATTAAGCTTAAAGAGTAATAATTGCAGTGCTCTGGCTTGCTAAATACTTTAAGTCTAACTGAGCAGTAAAGATTGAAGCTGCAAGAATTCAGTGCATTTACAGCACTTTCTCTTCAGCCTGTGCTGCAGGTAAGTGCTGTCCTGTGGCAACCTTCTTAGGGGTGAAGCGATTTAAGAGAGCTTAGATGAGGCAGGTCATGTAAGAGACTGGGGTTCAGTAACCCTATATACCTGGACACAATCCTGAGTAGCAGAATCTGAGGAAATATTTTCTGTCATTTACTAGAGGGACAGGGGAGGGATGGGAGGACTCCTGGTAGCTGTAGGAGGGGCAGTAGGTACAGTTAAACTAGAAGGAGGGGAAGGGCTCAGGAATATAATGAGGAGGTGGGGGATATGACACTGGAATAAAAGGGTGAGTGAGTATATGAGATACCCACTCATCCTGGCCTTCCTTTGTTCAAAGCACTCCCTCAAAGGGTGGGTACAAGACTTGAATAGAGGAGATGGATGTCAAAATATTTCCGTAAGGAATATAGTGTAATAAATCAAAGAAAAAGGGCAGAATGGAGGCAAGGAGCAAATGGTAGAATTATTTTTATTCTAAGTGAATGATTATGTCTCCTGGGTGATTACACATAAGGATGGTGATGTGTTGGGGAGGACTGCACAGCTAGATGGGAGTGCTCAAATTGCAATCATTGAGCTATAGTGCATGCAAGGGTGTAAATACGATAAAAAGGGTCAGACAAGTAAATCCAGCTAGAGTCAATGTGTCCAGGGCACTGCAATCCTCAGGAGTTAAAATAACTATCATGCATGTGTAGGACGACTGCTTTCAGAGAAAGATACTCTGAATACTTGAAGAACATAATCAGAGATATATCTGATAACAGCCTATTAAAAAATACTTCGAACATAAATAACTTGCAGGTACTGGGTCAAATACACGATAGATAATTTCTTCCAAGTTGACTACTGAAGCAAGGCCTCCAGCAAGAAATACCTGCTGTATAACACGCACCTATAAAAATCATACCAACATAGGACTTACAGAAGACAAGGGACACAGTGCTGGTGTACTGTACCCCATTCATTATACTTCAGTGAGCTTAAAGTAGGAAAATGCTTTAGCAGAGTTGTTATAGCTCCTGGGACATTATGAAAACACCTTGTGCAACATCAGGAGTTGAAAAAAAAATTAGTTGCTGTGTTTCCTCAATAACTCAGCAGCTGTTTTTACTCTCACTAGTATTCATAGCTGCCAACTAGCTCTTTCCCTTTTTGACTCAAACAGATAACTTTTAAATTTGAGCCAGATGTAATTTTTATCCATTTGTTTCCTGGCACTGAGGGTTGATCGTTACATGCCCATGATGGCTATATATGTAAGACCCAGGGCTTTTTATTTGGCCATGGTATTGCTAGGCACTGCCATCACTTCTCTATTTAGCAATTGTTGTATACCATCTGCACAGTGACGGGATCTAGACCTTTTGTTCCTGGAATGAGGACCTGGAATAATAAAGGTTAAGTTTTAAATTCCTAGTTACGGAGGCTGGTACATCTAAGCATTGTCTCACTTGTGTTTTGTAAGAATAAGCAGCGTTAGTGGGAAAAACATACCATTGCTTCTTATTTCACTCAAAAGTCAGGGGAAAAAACAGATGAAGATTCCTGCACTGCATCCAACAATCCTTATTTCCCCCCCCCGGAGGTTACTGGGAACTTAATGCTAAGGAATTTCTGAACTCCTCTTTGCTCCATGTGGAGGAGCAAGGTCAGAAATTACTATGGGAATCTTTGCCAGTTATGCTTTCAGATGTTTAAAATTACAGTTACATTGCTTTATTTACATGCTTGTGTTTTATGACAACACAGAAGGTTGTCACAGCAGCCTTTTTTCCATGGGTTGAGGGAGACTGTTCTAACACTCCTAGTTTCTGCTGCCCAGGTACCCTTGGTACTGTAGAGAGTCACATAGTGCTTGAGCAGCTTGTGTGCAGCCTGTTATATCTGCCAGCATATGGGAATATTGCAAGGAAAATAGAATACCAAAGCTTTAGTGGTTTGGTGTTCCTGACAGTAAGCGTAGTAAGTTGGAATAAACTGCAAAACCTCAGAGTTATTTTCCACAGCAGCCTGGCATTCAGAGAGACCCAGGACATGGAGACATAACTACCACTACACGCTGTTTCCTCCCTTCCCCAGACTAGCTTTCTGGCCAAAGTTAATGATTCATAAGATTCTGCACATATTTCACTGCAAGCTTCCAGATTTGCATAAGTAAAAGCTTATGCAGCTTCTGTAGGGAGATCCTTAATGAAATTGCAGTACAAAACATTGATATTATGTAATTATAGTAGTTCATCATAACTTAAATGAAATTGTTACTTTAAACTTGCACTAAGTGGCTCACAAAGGAACTTTTGTATGACACACCTACAAAACAAATGAGTTAATCACAATATGTGTAATTTTTAATTTTTCTTTCAGTCATTCTCTCTTTGTAATTAGCATGAAGACTATCCTTCAGTCAAAACTAGCCACCTGGAAAGTTTCAGCTTGTAGTGTGCAGCTTTTTTTGTGAATTATGAATGTACAAAAAAAAGAGACCTTTCTCCCTACAGCCTATTCCTTGCATAATTCAAATATGAATGAATGAATGAATGAATGAATGAATTTTATTCAGACTTGCCAAAAAAAAAAAAACAAAACCCAACCCTATATTTCAGCTGATAACAAGCATGAAAAATTTCAGATGAAAGGGATTTTTTTTTTTTTTTTTTAATATTATAAGCATGGGAGAACAGCAGGTTAAGACAGAAGTCTCAGTACAGCCTTAACTGTAACAATTGCTAGCAAGCAAATACTATATCCAAGCACTAAATCTTGCTTTGTGCTGCCCTAGTGCACAGTAGTGGGGAGAGAATAATAAAGGCAGGTCTCCTTATGCAAACAGCAGGGCATAGCACTCAACAGAATACAAGAAGAAGGTGAGCCTGCCTACTGTTCTGGCTTGCTAACCATATATCCCAAGGTCTGTGGGTTAGTTGTCACCTCTAGCTCCAATCAGCTAGCAAATGTACTTCAAATGCTAGCAAGGGGCACATTTTGGTCCTTTCCAGAAGACCATTCTACTAATTCTTTTCCTCCAAATATACTGTTCTATTAAATAAAGTATTTGAAAGAAGTTCATATAAGCAATGTGGTGGTTTAACAAGTCAAAAAGGGAATTCAATAGCTGCTAGATTTTTTTCTGATTAACTGTGTATTTTAAAAAATACAGAGTGGTGAAGAAGGTATTATATGCAAGCCCTTGCTTACCTTACTACTTTTCAAGCAATGCAGGCAGTGATTTTGGCTCAGACCAGGACCACTTTGAGAATGAGCTATCACCGGAATGAAATATTGTGATCTGGAACACATTTCTGCATCACATTTTCTCTTGTTCCTAATACTGCTCTGTTGGTAAGCCCAGCTTTCCTTATCTACCTAGAAAAAGGGATTTAAGAAATTTTCAGTTATTAACTGTTTATCAAAAAGCTGCCTACTACTGTGGTGAAACAGTAATGAGTACTTCAGTATTACCTTACGGATTCACATTGATTAGAGGATCAACAGAAAGGATTTGCATATGGCAAGTCTGGACATAAAAAAATTCCCTTCTAGTCTGACAGGAGTTGACTGTTGCAAGTTGAGTTTGGCAGAAAGTGGCCAAAATTGAGTTGTCAGCATCCTCCTGCATAATGGAAAAAGTTGTTGCTTTCTTGTGCAGATGCAAGAGTTTCTGTGGGAAAACAGAACATAATCACAGTTCTGAATGTCTCTGTGGATTGGTAATGTCACTAATACATAGATCACTTGTGCAAATTCAGTCCCAGCTGGATGGGAGATTATTGAAAATTGTTGTTGTGTGATTGATATAAAATGAGTTGTCAGCATGATTTGATGCCTCCAGGGCAGATGTCCACAGCATAATTGGCACCTGTCAGAAGCAAAGAATTCCTTGGTGCAGAGTAACAACTACTCATGCAACCACCCAAACTAGACCTTGCATGCCAGGGCTGAGAGAAGGCAGGGAAAACCAGTTTTGACTTTGGGGCTGGATCTTTTATGCCATAAAGTCAAGAAGAGATTTGACATGGCACTTGGTGCAGGCTTTTCCCTTGGATCCAGGCTAGATGCTGTCATCTCTCCTGCTGTTTGGTCAGCACTTTTCCTAAGAATTAGAAGAAAACACACACGCTTGGTTATTTGTTATTACTGTCATGGTAAAGGTGTATTTATAAAGAATGGTTAATAAAGAAGTTTTTGCAATTTATTGTTATAAGAAATGGTGTGAACAATTGTATTTTCCTATTTCTTGAACACTTCTTACAGCAATAACTGAACCGAACAACTAGGGAAATAAGAGAGTGTCTTCTCATCAAAAAGTAAGCCAGTCAGGACTGACTGTACAGCAGCATTAGTATTACACTGTTTGCTAATAGTAAACAGTGACCTGTTGTTTACCACAGCCTGGATTAAACCAGATTTTTTTTTTTCCTATAAGTCACCAAATAGCTGTCATATGGTTATTACTGCCTTTGACTGAGTGTGGTACAGCCCACAACAGGAATGAATTCAATTTCCCGTCACCAATCTGTTGAGCTGGCCACCTTCTACATGGAGCTGGTGCTTTGGGAGGTACCAACTGAAGGGCTTTCCATTAAAATTCATTTTACTGTCTTCATCAAGTGCATGGCTCAACTTTCCTTCTTTCCTTTCATCTCTGTTTCCTTCTTTAGATTATTTTTCATTATGCCTCCCCCCCCAACATACACACACTTTGCCTTTCATCTCTATATGTATGCTATTCCAGCACTTGTCAGCCCCAGCAGGAGGGATATGGTAGAACCAAACAACATGGTATGTTAGGTGGAAGAAAATATTATTATCAGACGCCTTAGAACAATCATTTATTGTCACACTTTAAAGAGGTCTGCTTTGTTATTTATTTTATTATTCTGTATTAGGTACATGGTTTAATTTTACAGGCATTATTAATCACTAAAATATATTACACTTTCAGCCAGGATGCTAACATTTTAAATGCATTCATCTTGCTTCTTTAAACAGAAACAGTGGGCCTTCTGCACTGCCCTCCCTCCCCTCTAGTCAATAAATCCTTTCTATTGATTCAGGAAATAACTCTAACCACTGTTTTATATTTTAAGTTCCACTAGCCACACTCAGCCATATAATTTTGCTTAATAACAAATGGATCTTCTATTTTTGCTGGTTAGTACATGTTTGGTTATCAAACTCAGCTCAAAAGAAGAGCTGGAAAGAAGAGCACAAAACCTCTAATGACAGTGAGTTGCCACAAGAGACTTCCTAAAAGAATGTTAAAATAAAATAAAGTATCTGGTAAAAGTGTGTGTGTGTGTGTGTGTGTGTGTGATAAATGAAAAATCCATCCATGAGTATGGCTTCCCTAGAGCCAGCCTGGATCAACAGACAATATGGATTTTTGATAATTCACGGCTTTGCCATTATTTATTCTCTCCTGAAATACCCTCTGCAAATCTTGGAGAGATAATTATTTTCATATTATTTAACTAAGTAGTGCAAATTGTCTTATATTCTGTGTATCCCAACCCAGGGCAGTATCATTAGTGTTGTTTAATTGTTAAAAATAAAGTCATCTCATTTTAATAAATTGTTTTCATTGTCAATATCTACAGTCAACTATTTCTCTTCTCGTTCATGGATAGGTTAGTTACCAGGTAATCTTACAGTTAATATATACTGCAATGAGGCAAAATGTAAGAAAATGCAAAGGTCAAAAACATGTTTCTATTATGAAAAAAAATGAATGATAATGACATAATTTTTTCAGCTCATCAGGTTCTTTGCTAAGTGCCTCTGTTATTGCCAGATCAGTAGTGTATAACAAAGAAATGCTTTCTGTAGGCTGCTTCATTAGCCTGCCCTGTAGGACCTCACCTCAGACCTTTCACTAATCTGTTGGCCAGCTCAATAGCCTTGTTAGTTCTATTCACTTCTTCCCGGCAGCGGATTTTCTCAGCTGTAGCTCTCAAAGGCAGTGGTTAAGGCAGCCAGGATTGTGTCTAGTTCCTTCAAATAAAAACAGTAAGAACCAACTTTGGACATTGTAACAATACATAAAAATATTTCTGCTGTCCTATTTTGTATTTCTAAAAGTTAAATTGCACAGCACAAGAGAGGTGTTTATAATGTTTACATTGACCAGGCTCAGATTTTTGTCTAGGTCGCGCCCCAGAGGTGGATTCGGGAAAACCTGGGGTGAATGTGGCTGGTGTTTGGATTTTGCCTACTTGTTCAGAACAGTCTTCAAAATGAAATTACAAACTTGATTTTATATTAGTAAAAAAAGAATGTCACCTTCTCCCAGAGGATTCTGAAATGAAGTGAAATATAATACATTTCTTACTATAGCTGTATATTCTCTATGAGAGATCAAAAACTTGCAAGGATGGCTGTTAGGAAATGAAAGAGAACAGAAGGGTTTAAAGATGATAGATAAAATACTGGAAAACGTACAACTCAGTGTCCTTTACTGACTTTCAGTTAGACGATGCTTCCCAGTGTACAAACCATTTCTGAAAATACAGCCTGAAATCCCCAGCCACCTTAGATTTGGGATCAAGCAGCTCAGTGTCTGGTCTATCAAAGCATTTAAGCGCACAAACAGTCCCACTGGGTCAAAGCCTCAGTTATTCCCAGGGGGAGGAGTGGAGTATAATTCAGCATGGATGACTGAACATAAGGACAAGTCAAGAATGACATGCAACCCAGGAGAGTCTCAGGCAAAGCACCCAAATGACTCTGAGTGCAGAAGATGAACTGTCTGGGGACCTGATAAATGACAGATCAGAAAGGTGCTGCAAGACCTCAAGGTAGCAAAGGACTCACAAAGAGCTGTTGTTGGGTGCATGTGGACAGAGCAAGTAGATGGAGCCTGGGGCTGTCCAGGCAGCCAGAGATATGCACATGAAAGAGGCGTGATCCCTCCAGCAGCAAACTCTGCTCAGCAAATAGAGCTGAGCATGGTTCTTAGGAGAGGACTGGGTTTTATCCCAGCTGTGCTGCTGACGAGCTCTGTGCGCCTTGGGGATGATCGAAGGACATCGCTGGGAATCTCCCTCAAGTAATGCTGAAGGAGCGCCTTGAAGCACCCTATTCCTTCCTGACTTGAGGGCACCACGAGGCAGTACCTCTGTGTACCATAGGATATGAAAAGGAACTGGGTGATGGGACAGGTAGATATTTCGTTGAGGAGGTTTGGAAAAAACAGAGTAAATTGCAGAACTAACATTTCTAAGAGGGGCCAAATATACCCTTTAAAGAAGCGCCCAGTAGGGGTTTTGAAGCACCCATTCGGCCTGCAGGGATTCAGGAGCAAGCAGACAGGACATGTTACCTCCTGCCTTCATGTGCCTTCATGCAAGGTCAGAGAAGGCAGCACCTCTGCCAGAAACATTTCCTGCCAGCAAGGCTGGGTGAGTGAGGCACACTGATCGAATCCTGGCTCTCCTTCCTGTACAGGAAAGATCCGGGCACTGGCTGGGAACTTGTCGTGCATGAAGACAAGTATCCACTATAGTGCCAAGGCACCTCATATGGCTGCAGAGTGGAGATGTGGCCCAATTGTTCACCTGAAACTTAAAAATGTTAGTGAGTGATAAATTATACTGGAAAATACCTTTGCTTTATAGTAGGAATCATGATGAAAATACCTCAGACAGAGAAAGGTGTTATAAATAATTGAATTTTAGATACCCCTAAAATGAACAGAAGCTTTTAAAATACATCTGGTGGTTCTGACTTTAAAGTTCAGGTCCTTGGGCGAACCAGAATTCCATCTTTCTCTGAGATTTCTGTCTCCCACTGCAGTGCACTCCTGCAAAGCTTGTAGCTTGATATGTATATACATTGCCTATACACAAATGACAGCTGACAAATGGGTAGCAATAGGTCTGCAAGAGAGATCAAGGACCAGCACTTAGGCACTGAACCTAAGGGGATGGAGAGAGAAAAAAGCAGAAAAGCTACCTGCTGTGCTGAGCATGGATGCTGCAGCTTTCATGGTGGGGAGCAGAACTTGCTTGAAGACTGTTTTTAGCAGGTTGTTCAGGAGCTAGGAATGACTTTTCTACTGAGCCAGGCTGAAACACTTTGTGAGCTACCCTATTCTCAGACCATTTAATATTTGGCAAATCTTCTTGTAAAAGAATAAAATAAAAAAGAGGTATCTAAAGCAAAAATATAAGTGGACAACAAAAGACATAAAAGATATAATTTGTTGGGGTTTGGGGTTTTTTTTTTGTTTTTTTTTTTTTTTGGAAACAATGGAAGCACAATTTCAGTTCATGTAGGTCAAACCCAGGACCTGCATTTGAAAGGTACCAGAGGCAGTGAAAGTGTTGGCATGTGGATGGACAAGAGTCACCTGGGGAACTGGAAGATCTGAGCTTGTCCACAGTTTTTTTCAAGGTTTTATTATATGAAATATTGCATGCCAGGAAAGGTACATAACTCACCATTGGGTACCACTTCTTCCCTCTGATCTTTTTCCTACCTCATTTGCAATATGAGCACTCCTTCTCAGTACCCCTACTCAGATGGCAAGTTATCTGTAATGTCGAATGGATTTGGGCAAGGACAGAGAGGCCAAGCTGCAGGTGAAGAGCAGAGCCGCACAGCACTACTCCCTATTCAAATGGAAGTCCAGAACAATCAGGCCTTTAATGTGTTACAACTCATTTGACTATCCACAGTTTTGACTCTCTGTAAATAATGTGCTAAACGGATAAAAGAAGATACCATTTTTCCTTCTTTTCCCTGAGTTACTGATAACAAGACAAGTAGTTCCTTCCCTTACAGTTTGTGCATATAAATGTGATTAATGTAAAAAAAAAAAAAAAATAAAGTGCCAAAATCTCTTTTTCTCTCTCTCTTTTTTTTTTTTTAAAGCATTGCCCTTTTCAAAACAAGGGGAAATTCAGTATAGTTTCAGTGCCACAGTGATCAAACAGTGTCACATCACTATGGCAATTGCTGCCCAGGCCAGGAATACAGATCAGCTTTAATTGTGCAACGCCTTATTGCTGGTGCATGTCAATCAGAACCTATGAATTGAGAAAAATTTGCTCTGTTCATTCTGTTAAATGATGTATCCAATTAAACCTGTTAGAATTCATGATCTTCAGTCAAGGTTAAATGAAAGTAGTTACTCCTGTCAGCTAGGTGATTAAATGCTGCCTACATCAGGCACATTTATGTGCAAAATTAAAATTTTGGTATAAAGCATGAATCTTTATGCATGCCAGTTAATTATCTTGCGGTTCTTCCATTTATTAAATGCCCACTGCATTTCTTCTTAATCATCAGCTTCCTTTCAAAACTTATTTCATACTCTACATTATACCAAATTTCAATGTTTAAAATGAAATGCTTTCTCAATGAAAACTTCCCCTTTTCAAGGGTTTGGCTGTTGCTATGTTACTAAAGATGGCCATTAACAATTTTTTTAGTCATTATGCAGAAGGTCTATTTGTGTTGTTTTGTTCGATTCTGAGAGCGCCTGATAGGAATCCCTCGAGTTGCTTCTGTCAGGCAGTTCCTTCTTCCCAGAACTATTTAAGTTCTGCTGCACATCAGCCAACTTCTGCACATGACAAGGCAGCAGTAAAACTAACTGCCATGGTGTTGCTTCTGCTTTATGCACAGGAATGGAAGGACAACAGGGCAGTTCAGTGCCACAGGGCATGTGTGCCCACAGCTGCCAGGCCCGTGCTTCCCACTGTCCTCAGCAGTGGGACCAGCAAATCCAGTCTGGACGTGCAGGTACTGGAGACACCATGGTGTCCAGGCAGGGCACCACTGATGCCCTATGCTGACAGCTAAGAGGGTTGGCACCATTCCTCCTGCCAGGTTTCAGAGCTGTATCTGTATTCCTTCTGGTTTGGCAATATAATGTGTCCCATTTGCCCTAGGCAGCTACCATATTGCAATATCATATTTTAATTAGAAGAAAAATTGTGTTGCGTGCTTTAATTAAATTAAATTGCATATTTATATTTATAAGACACAGTATTGGCAGGATTTAAATGCTATATGAATTGAAGAACCAGAATACAGGTGTATTATAGTGATTTGTAGCTGAAACATTTTCTAGAAATACATACAAAGCAGAGCAGTACCAAATGCTAATTTAATACCCTAAGACAACACTCCGTGTTCTTACAAGCACAATTTCACATATTCCGTGTGAGCATTTGTCCCCTTTCATTATGAAAAGGTATCAAAAATCTTTGTTACAAACAAGCAACATAAAAAAATATGTCATACAACTTCATGACTACTAATGAATAATATCATTTAAACAGACTGGGAAATAAACCAGTATAACACATTCTACTAGACTAGTACTATAAATATGCACAAGGTTGTTATTAAAGATAAATGCACACAGTAATTTTCTACTTGTAGCTTTTACAGGTGTAATTTTGAATCATAAAATATTATTTAAAACACATAACAAAGATGGAAACCAATGGAAAGACTGACTGACAGCGATTCCTTGTGATCGATATGTGATGTCTCCATCTATCTTTGAGGGCCCACATAAATTATATTATGGTAGTGTGAACATTCAAGATGGGTGATGTGATTAACTTGTTCAGGGTCACAACAGGGAGCATCTGATCGTAAGGATTTTACATCTGTGGCACTGCCATACGGTGGCCGCATCTGCAGAGATCCCCGCAGGTGCCTGCGGGTTGCCCCGGTGCACTCTCAGCACAGGCAGGAGGGCTGTGGGCAGCTCAGCCGCAGCTCGTTTTCTCTTTTCTGTGTTGTGCCCTTCACAGCGTCTACAGTTCAGAGATCTGTTCTGCAGCACGCGAAGGTACGGATGTCACACACGGGGATGTGACTACCCAAGCCTGCGAGCCTCCCCGGGAACCACGGCGCAGCAAGCAGCGGTGGTTGCTCCAGCCTGCCCTTCCCAGCCGGCAGCAGCCACCGCTCCAGGCCTCGGGGAAGCAGCAGCAGACAAAAGATCCCTCCTTTCCTGCTCCCCCAGCAGCTGCAAATAATGGACTGCTCTTTCTCAGCGGCCGTGGAGAAAAACACAGATATTTTTTCCTTTTTTGTTCAGCAAATATAAGCTGTAAGTTAAAGCCCAATATCTTTAGATACCTCAACAAAAGAGGGAAAAAGGGAACCTTCACTATCGCAGAGAATAAATCCTCAGGGGCTCTGGCAGGAGTTGGTGACGCACCAGGGAGGGTAGTTGGAGAATAAGCTGCTTCAGAGTTCTCTGGGATGTCTGTTGCTGAACTGATTCAACTCGCTTGGACCATCTAGAACTTGTATTTAATTCCTATTCTTCTTTCTCTACATGTTCTTACTTTCACTCCAGTCCTCCAAAACCAGATATCATAAGCTGCAAACCCCAGGCCCTGCCTTAATGTCACCCCGTGAAACAATACTGGCAGGACAATTTATTTCTGCTCAAAACAATTTCCTCATCTTAAAATTGTGATTGTTAGGTTAACATCCCATTGAGATGAGAGAAGAAAAGAGCTGCAGTTTCAGGTTGTGTCTAAAATTTTAAGGAAGGCAAGCTGCACTGCTTTATCCTTGGTATACCATTTTATAGCCGTAAGAACAAAAAAACCCTTCTTTTTAGTGGCAGATTAAATTGTGCAGAAACTGACTGACACTGATAAGGCAAACACTGCAGTCCGCTTAAACAGGCTGAGAGTTGCTACATCAAAGACTGCTCAGCCACGAGAATGTAGGTGTGCACACTCACACTCTCTGGTTTATTTGATTTCAGAAGCAATTTTATCTTTGAGGCACATATAAAGCAATATAAAAAAAAATCAATAAATTTGGTGTGGAATTACATATTTTTAGTAGATAGATTTACAAAGAAATTGTAGGTTAGATTATAGCCATTTCCAGGAAACTTACTTAGAATGTAATTAAGTGTATTTTATCCTTTTTTTTGTTTGTTTGTTTTGCATTGTGCTACTGAAACAAAACTAAAACCTATGGAATGGAAAGATTTTATTTTTTTTTACTGAATACTATAAATGAATGGAACAAGGGTTGTTAATGTTTGATTTTCCTTATCTGTACACATGAATATGTTATATCCTCATTTCCATTGCAAATGGAACATCAGAATGATCATTGCAAACTGAAATATACTGTACATTTAATTTCTTCATTTCTTTGAAAATACCCCTGACAAAAATAATCTAATGTTCATATTATTCTACTAAAGCTTTGCAACTCAATGAAAATTGGGTGAATTAATGTTATCTATCCAGAATAAAGCAGACAATGTACTCTGGAGGGTCATTATTCATCGCCGAAACAAAGTCGGCCTATGGAGCCCTGAATCATGACTGGGCGAGTGTGGAAGGCACTGTACAAACATGTAGTCACTCTGCTTCTTGCACACTTCTCCTCCACCTTCCTCACATCTAACAAAACAAAATGAAGGCAGAGAGAAGATGTGACTCCCTACCACAGCCACATCAGTAAATACTGAAGAAGGAAAAGTAGTTATTTGAGATAAAGGACAAGGTTGTCACAAGAATAAATGTGTATAAAATGGCTGTGAATATATTTAGAGTGACAATTAAGAGGTTTCTATCCATCTGAGCAGTGATGTTCTGGAGCAGCATTCCTATAGGAGCCACGGGGCACAAGAAACCTTGCAAGCATTAAGGAGAAACTCACCGTGAAGGGCTGATAGTCTTTAGCTTTTTGTCTACTACTCTGTGTTTACTTTGAAAAGTGTACAGTACTGTCTCCTTCTCATTTGGCCCTAGAGACTTCCAAAATGTATTCAACAATTAAAAAGTACGGTAAGAGATAGTTCCTAGCCCAAAATATTGTTTTAATGATAGAAAAGAGAACCAAATGAAGAAAGAGATGTAAGAGCAGGCATCAACTCTGAGCTTAGAATGGCATATGAAGATACAGTAAAAAAACTACTTAAGATGGAAGGAGGATGGGTACTCGTCACATAACAATGAGGCTTTATTGGCCAGAACCCCTCAAAAATATGTAGAATAAATATGCAGGAATAAAACCATAGGAAGAGTATATAACAGGAAGGCAAAACACCTCCTTCTGAACTGAGTGGAACTGACATCCATGTACGCTTGGTCTTACTGCTAATGGGACACCGGGTCATATCCTGAAACCCCTTACTTATGCAAGTAATCCCACTAAAATCAATGGGAACCCATGACTGTAATGACTGCTTCCTTGTCTGTGCTAGGGATTGCAAGGTCAGGTCCATTTTCTGTGCAATATTGGATGAATGCTAGAAAATCAATATCTCTATTGAGACTTCTTCTTTTGGAGTAAAAATAAACCTGGATCATTTTGAGTTCAAATGTTCATTGTTCCTGTGTGTTTTTATAAATTCCTTTTGAAAGCAAAATGGTCAAATCAAAATGGAGTGAAATGCTCACCTTTTTGGTATGTTTTACAGCTTGTTGTTATAACTAGCTTTGTAATTCCATAAAGGTTAAAGGTAACTTTGTAGTTTCTTTGTATTTATTCTCTATCAGTTAAAACAGATGTAAGTTCAAGGTCACTGTTTTATGATATTTTTGTTTTAGCAATTCCCTCTATTTGAATGACTCAGGGCTGAGGTATGGGTGAGGGGGATAGAGAATGTCAGAGTCTGTTGCTTCAGGAATTTTGCATATTATGGAAAATTTGTTGGCCTTTTTGCCATAGAAAATTCAAAGGAAGGAGTTTCTTTTTTAATACAAAAATTTCAGTGCAGTCACAGAAATATAAATTATTGCTATGGAGGATTGCTTTGACAATATAGGAAAAAAAATACTCAATTCTATTCACATTACAGGTTATTATTGTACTTCAATTGCTACAGAGCACCTTCAACTATCAATTTCTTTAAAATGCCTAGATTTAGCTTGGTATTTTCATTCTTAGTTTGCTGCTAATCTACAATTAATCCTACTTGTAATTGTGTCCAGATTGAATTTTTATACTCAAATATGTTAAATACCTGTGTTTGGTCGCCTTATACTTTACTTATGGTGGGTCAAAAGGAAACTACGATTTATCCGAGGCATAGAAATAAACTATTTTAAGGATTTTCTAACAGCTTCAGGTTGTTCTGCAGCAATGGCAAACCATTCTTTTCTTGAATGAAAGTTTAAGACCCATTTAATTATGTTGGAAATGTGATCAGCTTCATGTCTGAGATGAACAGTAGACTGCTGCTGAATTCAAACAGTGTTTACAAAAGATGTTACACAGCAAATAAGATCAAATTCCATTAACCTTGATTATTATCAAAATAACATAGAAATGTAAAGTCTGCCAATTAAAAGTCTAATGAATAGGAAATGGTATGCATTCTCTCAGAGAGAGTTCCTTAAAATATTGAGAAGATACATCCCAAATCTATTCTGCATCAGCAACACCCTAGACTTCCACCATTTGGTTGACCCAGCTCAAACATTTTTCCCAAGGAATTTTATTTACCAAGTATTAAAGGAAGGATCAGTTCTCTTTCAGTCCATCTTAACTGGAATTTTGGATGAGCAAGAAATAAAACTGCTTTGATGACCAGGGTTCAGCTAAGGTGACTCTGTAGTTCCTGAGACTAATACAAAAGTATGGAATGACCCTAGGATTCTAGCTCAGCTGGATTTATTGGCATGCTGAGGAGCAAATCCAAGGATGTGTTCAGTGCTCACTCCCTTTTAGCCACCTCTGCACAGCCTTTTTCCCACCCACTGTGTGACACATTAGCTATAACGTCTTCCACTCTTGCATCACCAAACAGGTGACTGTAGTTCATCTCTATGACTGCTAACATCATTATTGACAAAACAACGCTCTGCAATGTATAAGAATAAGCTGTTGTAACATTATTTACGTAATAATGTGCACTTTTCAGATGCACCATGCTTGTTTTTGGAGCTACATTACTCACGCAACATGGTCACTAGCACTAACATTCTTAATAGTACAAAAAAAATATAATTGAAAATTCAGGGGAACAATTGGAACCGTTAAAATCTCATGTAAGCACAGCACAATACTACAGCAAGTGATCACCAGTGTTTTCATTGTGTGCTCTGCTTTACTTCATTACCTGGTTGTTTTATTATTAATGCAAAAAAAGCTCATCAGAACCCAAAGCAGTGGATAACACTATATAGTCCATTTTTTAACTAGGTGTGCTGGCTAGAGTAGAAGAATAAAAATATTCCAGTTCTTGGAATAGTATAAAGCTCAGGCATCAAAAGAGGTCAGATACATACATATATCTTTTTGATATGCTCATATGATAGGAGAGCAGATTGATAAAGGACAGAAGAAATGCTAAATATGCACCATGACAAACAGTGAAAAATTAAGTATTGTAACTAACATTAATTACACTCTAGTAAGATGAATAGGCTGCTCATCATTAATGAGAATGTACACCTTTGTCTAAGTTTCACATCTACCTGTGATAAATGTGCTAATGGCGACAAAATACATCATAGTAACATTTGAATTAACAGCACACTAATAGATTGACATACAACTATGAATAAAGCATTTAATCATAAACATTGTACCACACTCAACAGCAAATTTTCTTTTTTGCATATATATCAAGAAAAATGAATAAACATTACAATCTTATTTTAGTTTATGCTGTGATAATCTAATAGTATTACCTCATACTATCCCAATATTTGCAATCCAGATTACTAGATACTTACAGTGTTTTCTGGGAGACATTCAGGCAGTTTAATTTAACAGTAAGGGGGATTCCTGAATAGAAAAGGTGGGGCTTGATCTCAGTACAAACTACCCACTGACTCTTGCCCATATGGCAGGGATGGAATATTCAAACAACCTTCATGATGAGTTCACTCCAATGCATATTAAACAATTTGCTCTAATTTATGCTTAAGGAAAATCAAAGCAAGTCCACTAGTCTACAATACTTATCTGTATCTTTAGTAGTCTCTCTCTCCTCAGTTTCCAGTGTCTTTTTCCTGGCAGAGAGGCATGGAGGTGATTGAGCCAGGCATGCAGCACTGATGGCCAAAACATTGCCTTCTGTGCCTGCGGAGCACAGAGCCACAGGCAGTAGCAGCCTCCCTGTTCTGGGGGAGTTGGGAAGGACAGCTGCCATTGCCATACCCTGTGCCACCATAGCAGTCCTATGGGGAAGGTCCTCTTGGTGGCCACGTCAGACCACTCCCAACAGACACATCCCCGTTATCCCATTGCCCTCTGAATGGCTCCTGAGGCACCTGGGCCTGGAAGCTACTTCTGTTTATCTGGGAAGGGCCACCATGCAGCACAGCCATGGTACTACCTAAGGCCACCACTGGGAACGCAGATGGAAATGCTTGTGCTCTGTTATGGGATCTCAGTCAGGGGCAAGCAGATACTCCCTGCTGAGTAGCTGTAAAAGGCAGCTGGAAGTGAAAATTCATTACACTGCTCCAGACAGATTCACAGGATGACATCTCAGTGTTCTCTCCTGGTAGAAGATTTGACTAAGTCATTTGTGGTGGGCATGGAGCCAGAGCACACAGGCACTAAATGTCATAAGCTTTCTTCCTCACACAGGGCCAAAGCTCCAAGTGTGGCTGGAAAGGAAGAGGGATGGATTTCACTGCCCATCTCCTGCTCTCATATGCCATTCCCAAGGTCTCCATTTCACTGAAGAGCTTGACAGGTAGCAATGAGAAAGCAGAGGGAAGAAGAACAGGAGGAACCTGTGGGCTCAGTGGTAGCAAGCAGGGATCTGCTACAGGTAATACTGACAAGCAGTAGCATAAAGACCAGCTGTAATTCACAGAACAAACACTGTGAATTAGTTAAAACATTTCCAAGAGGGAATTGCTGTAGCCTAATAGTTTCCTGAAGATCATTCAAACAGTGCAAGCTCATCAGTCTACTTTTAATGCAATTAAGCAGATGGTTTAAAATGTTTTAATTGCTGCCAGGGCTCATCTAGGCTGCACAAGAGATGACACTGGACCTGTGCAGTGCCTGGTACAAAATCCTAAGAAACAGTATACCAGCAGTGTACACTACTCAAGCACAATTCATCCATCCGTATGGACCACAAAAAGGCTCTGCAGAAGGTCATCAGGCCTATGGGCAGAAGTGAGAAACTGTGCCTGCTGCCATTCTTGTGAACCACACTGTGCCAAGGCAACTTCCACTGGTTATCTGCTTGGGGAAGCTACAGCAGCATCCCAGGGGGAAGGAAGTCCCCATGTGCAGAATAAGGCATGTGCACATGGCCAAAGTACTTTAGTCTAGTTTTCCTCTTCTATCTAAACTGACAGATCTCTCCAGGAAGACATAAAGGCTTGAAAACTAATGTAGGGATTTCACACCATTTATGTGTTATATGCTATTGTACTGCAGCACAAGCAAGCAAGCCAGCAATATAATACAGTATGACTGCACCGGTAGCTACCATATTCACACTGAAGACATATGTTTTATTCTTTCTTTGTTACACTAAATGGTACATTACCCTAGTGTTGTTTTCTTTTACATTCCAGTTGGCAACTTATTGATTAGGGGAACATTTCTGAGCTTCTCCCACCCATGCAATAATCTTTATAATTTCACATTTCTAAATGCTAAAAGGGCACTAATGCAAGTGTGAAGAGTTTCCTCTGCTATTTCACATACTTAAGGAGAAGATGTTATTGATTCATATGCTTTGCTCTGAAAGTGCTTTGCAAAGGCCATAAGTATTATTATTTTCATTTTAGCAAGGAGGGAAATGGCACACAGATTGCCCAAGGTCACCCTGCAGAACAGTGAGAGAACCAGGATTAAATTCAGATCTTCTGGGTACCCGTGCAGAGACTATTCTGCTGAGCTATTTTTGGAAGGTCAGAATCCTCCAAATGAAGCATGGATGTGATACACAGCCCATTCTCACGGTATAAAAATTGTTTAGGATACTAAAAATATTTTTTCTCTAGTACCTTTTAATAGCTATAACCATGAAGTGAGTTTGTGTTAAAAAAAGAGCTGAAAGAAGCAAAATTTAAAATTTTGAGCTGAAGAAATTTACACAAGTTTTAACTCTTACCTTCTAGGCTGTAAGGATGTTAACAACTCAAGCACTGTGTGCAGCAGCAGCTGAAATTTTGCTTGCGCAAATTTTGAGTTGAACTCTGTGTCACGGAGATAATCTTCCTTTACAGTTTTAACAATAACTGCAGAAATATATTCCTTATCAAAATTAATATGCTTCTGCAGAAATCCATCTACCTAAAGAAAAAAGGAAAATATGTGTGAAGATTTACTAATCAGATAATGAAATTTGAAGCTTGTGGAAATTACAATATGTGTTATAAATATACCAGCTTGATAAATTGTGGGTCAGTACCAGTGATGGTAAAAAGTGGTTCAAATCTGCTTTTCATATATATTTTGAAAGTAAGTTTGGATATTTCTTCTGATGTTAAATCTGTTCTTTTTTTTCAAACCTTCCCTTTACTGTAGCTTATTGTGACCTGGAAATACAAGTCTGTCTTAAACAATAAATTTTCTCCTACTCTTCTTCCGTGTCTTCCTCATGTAACCAGTATCCTGAAACCTAAAAAAAAAAATCTATTCGTACAGAGAAATTTAAATAAGAGATCTCACATACATAGAAAACAAATTATAGTTCGGATATTTCACTATTTTGCTATGTTTGTTAAAAAGAAAAAAGTAATTACAAATTCTTCAAATATTGCAGTTCTACTTCAGTGAAACTGTTTCAGTAAAACTGTTAATATATAACATATAATACTCAGTTCTGGCCTTTACTTTGCATAAGCAACTCCCACTGACATCAGTATGTTCAAAGTGACTGCAGGATACTATTTTCCCATGGCTCCTATTGCTATTTTCAAATGGATAATGCTGGTTTTTTAAGCCCATGGTTCTGAGTATCTTTAGTATTAGGCATGACTTTTTTATGCAGGCTTGTTCTCTGATCTCAACAAGTCTTCTGGGTAATCTAGCAATTTGCTAACAACAGCCTCATAAAGAAAAATAACATGCAAACTATGCAAATATTGTATATCTCAATAATGTGTTTTGCAATCACTGTTTTAAATGTCTGGGATCCTGGGGATATTCTAGCTGTTCCAGGATATGGCAAACAATTAATCTCTGGAGACAAACATTATTTAATTGGACTAATGACTGATTTACTAACATGAACTCCACTTGAAATGTGCAGCAATTTATTTCTTTTATTCACCAGGGACTGTTGTTTTTCTGAAATAGATCAGTAAGAAACCAAAGTAACAAAATATTTTAGATTCATTACTTTGCAGAAAAATAACTTTTAATTCTTTAATCTAAATCAGGCATTAACTCCAGTGGGCCAATCATTATCTTAATTTTAAACAACAGCTTGGTTTGTCTTATTTTCTTCATTGATCAATAGATCAAACTGGGTCTTCCAAGTAGTGGTATGAATAATATCTGCGCTAGAACTGATTACAAATCTATTAATGATTAAGAACTCAAGATAAACTAAAACTCTACCTATGCAGTAGTCAAGACATGATGTGGTTCACCATGAGGGTGGTGAGACACTGGAACAGGTTGCCCAGAGAGGTGGTGGAGGCCCCATCCTTGGAAGTTTTTAAGACCAGGCTGGATGGGGCTCTGAGCAACCTGATCTAGTGGGAGGTGTCCCTGCCATTGGCAGGGGGGTTGGAACTACATGATCTTTAAGGTCCCTTCCAACCCTGACAATTCTATGATCTTCCTGACATGCCTTCTATTCCCACATGGGACTTCTGTAGAAGTTTGTGTGTGTAGCCCTGCACAGATGCTGCCTTGAAGCATACTGGGAGGGAGACAGCTGAAAAATCCCTACCAATCAGCAGTTTTATGGTCAGCTATCACATCACCGTCAATTATTTAACTTTAATTTCAGTATGTTATTACTTTGTATGGCAATCAACAATTTTCCAGTCACTCATTTTATTGGAAAACTGGGATTATATTCTTAAAGATATGTGGATAGTGACATCTGGAGAGGTTGAAACCTAAATATGTACTCCCCCACACCTCTGTCTCAAACAATTTTAAACCAGTAAGGACCAACATCATAAGCCTTTGATTTTCCATGGCATCGAGGTGGACAGACTAATTTGTGAAGTGTATATCAGTGTTTTCATCACCTCAGAATTGTCAATCATATTTCTGTAATTACTCCGTCCTTTAGAACACCACCAAGGAAGGTGTAGCTGGTATGTTTACTTCCTAACTCAGAACAGAATTTTGCAGTCTGCTATGATAGGAAGTCTGACTTTTTCCTGATGTGCATTCTGATCCTCTCTGGCTGAGGACTGGAATCTTTCACAGAGTAGGTAGGATTCAATCTACCTATGCCATCCCATAAAGCAGGTCTGCAACTTTATACTGTGCTGGTTCTTACCTGGGCCTCAGAATTTGTAAGAGTTGCAAAGGATGCAATGTTGAAACTGAACCTTTGGTGTCTGACACTATCAGGTACATGAAATTTATCAGCATGATAAAGTGTTCCCCTCATGCAGTATCAATAGCCATCTTTCTTACATGGTACGAAATTAATCCTTCACTTGAAGCAACTTTCTCTTGGTCACTATATCTTATTTCTTGGTGACAAATGGACAGGATGTGCTACAGAGAGATCCAGCACAAAGGAGATGAGGAAATGAAAACAGGCATGCTGTAATCTTCCCACTAGCTACTGCTGTGACATATCAGCACTGCTGTCACTAGATGCTCAAGAGAATGATAAAAGTTAGTATTTCCCAAGCCTCAAGCAAAGCAGAAAGGAATTGTTGGTTTTTTTTGTTTTGGGGTTTTTTTTTCCCCTTTCACACATGGATATTACTTGGGAATTGCAGGCCTCCAAGACACAGCAAGAACAGGGTACACTCTTGGGTAGGTGTTGGCTCCTCTTACAACTGCCTGCTTAAAGCACATTAGAGCAAGCAAGGCTGAAGACTCCGAGTTTTCAGCCTGTGGTTGTCTGATGTAGTCCACCCCAAACAAGCCCATTAATGACAGCCCTCTCGAGGGCTGTCACAGAGCTGCATTAATAGTACACAGTAGACTGAAATTTCTTAAGCTTCTTTGGAGAAAGATTTTCTGTGGCACCCATGTGGGAAATCTGGGGTTTTGACATACATCTTGGAGCCCTTATGTTTTCTAAAAACATACTGACATTTAAGAAGTGTACTCTTCAGCAATTTTTAAATACGTCACATTTTGCAGAAATAAGATGGCACAGGGGCTTGCAATTAACTTGGGAACATTTTTGGATTTTGACAAGCTCCTGCCATTTCTGTGATCTTTGATATTTTCCTGAAATATCACTAGAAAACCTATGCCTAGCAATAAAGCCTCATTTAGTTCAAATGTTCAAATACATCACATTTCTTAAATGTGCTCACATGACTTTTTCAATTCCTTTCTCCAAGTATATCTTTCCAGTTTTCCAGACTCAGTCCTCTGGAGACAGTCCTCCCCCTGGAGACACAAGGCCCCTCAGTGCTGTATCACACTGGTTACAGCTCGAGTAGGTTTGGGAAAGTTCTCCGCTCCATCAAGTTTACCTAAAAGGTAACAAGATTACAAAGCTCAGTTATCTGTAGATCCAGAACTTAAAACTGGGGGGTAAAAATTCTAATCATTCTCCCACAGATCAAGAAGCACAGTCACATTACTGTATTTAAAATATTTAAGGCAGCATTTTCTGCATTAAGAGCAGGGTCTGCTGTAGCAAGGTCATCTTCAAACTCCCTTTGCTGTCTCGTAACTTTTGCCTGACTAGCACCAGCTTGGAAAATATCACACCTCCATTTTCACACCCACTGTGGTCATGCTGCATGGCAAACAATGGTTAGAAGCTGATGTATTTACAGCCCAATGAAACCAACATATTTACAACCCAGTCCAGCTCAGGAAAACCCTCAACTTCAAATTCAATTGCACAGGTGCAAATGACAGCCTATTTAACACTTGATTTAAATTTCAAGGCTTTACAAATTAAAGAGGCTTATTATATATGTCATCCTTCTAGCTCTGAAAGATACCATTTCTATTTGAAAACTACAAGACTTGTGAGTAGTCTAAGTGGTTAAATAAAACCAGAATTTTGATATCTTAAAATTTAAGCATTGTCTTTCTAGGAAAAACTGAGGCATATGAAGTGTCAGTCACAAATATGATGAATTTGTATATTTGCAAATGAACAGGTTATTTTAAGGCAAGTATGTGAAATCTGGAACGTACTGCCTTCTCTAATATTTTGCAGCTCTTATTTCCATTAATAGTTAATGAATACACAATCTGAAAGCACAGGGAAGTGCTCTAAGGATGACTGTCACCAGCATCAGTAATGCTAACAAATGCCTGGCATTTCAATCAAAAGGAATGCATGCAGTGGACAAAATGAACCAATGGGAATTGATTCCCAGCCAGATGCTGTGCCAAATCACTTGAATTTATGCCCAGTGGCAATTGTGCAATAGCTGGAAGTTTGGATGTACATCTCTCATTGTGAGTATGGTCATACTAAAAAAAGGTGAATTAAATCAATACAAAGCTGCTTTCAGTTGGATGTGCAGGCTAACAGAAATGTGTTCTAGTTCAGAGCAGAGGAGCAGACAGTGACACTTGTTACTAAACACTAGCTGGCAAACATGACAAAAAAAAAGACCCGAGGCAGCAGTCTCCATGTCAATGGGATGTGTATCACCAATGGACGAACTCAAGAAGCTACCCTGTTTTCTATATTCCTCATCTTTCTTGACAGTAAAGATGAAACTGAGGGGAAGAGGGGGTGGGGGCAGCACCACGGTGCAGAGAAGCTGTACGCTCTACTCTGTGCTTTACATTGACATTGCTGGGCTCTTTGGACAAACACATAAAGGTAAGTACAAAATCTTCTGTACATCAGTATAAAGAAACAGCTTTTGACGGTGCAATGTTTCTTTCAAATTGGTTACTGGCTGCTTTATTTGGGCTGCAAAGGTGAGGCACTATCCCTGACCTCATACATTGGATACAGAGATAGAGTTGTCATCGTAACAATTTCTATCAGCCATAGAGAAAGGGAACAGGTTCTCTTGTTCGGAAATGCATCCTTAAAAAAAAAACATGGATCCACAGGTATCCAAACAGTAGAAATTCCCCATAAAATGTGCCCATTCCACACATTGCCTAAACCCTGTAGCCAAGCCAGGTTTGAACTTAGAGCTACTCACTTTTACAGCTGTTCTGAGCAGCCACCATCTCCCAAACAAAGAACAACTGGGGACTAGAGACAGAGGATGAAAGCATAGGTCCTGCAACTCCCCTCCCAGGTGGGTACAGCTTGAGCTATACCATATGAATGACTATATACTGTATGAATGAATAAATCACCATGTATACCTAAGTATGTATGTGCAGATGTAAATATTATATTTAGATTTATATATATGCTGGTGTATCTATATGTAAAGTTCCACTTTACATGGATCTTAAGAGATGTATGTATGTTTTGTTCTTCATTGTCATCTGTGATGACTTTACCGAGTTTTTCTGTGCACTGACCTATTTTGTCAATCTATGCCTTGGTGTCTTTGTTTCTCTGATGAAGTTCTCTCTCTCAAAAAGGAAGCTTAGGCCTCAGCTCTTCCACTTAAATTATTACAGAGGAGAATTGGTAATTAAGTTTTAACAAGATTTAAATTATATTAAAACCAGACAGTTAAAAGGAGACACAGCCTTGGGCTTTGTTGTAAATTTGTATAATTATTTTTAGTCCCCTAGAGGATGCATGATTATGTTTCTGTATTTATAAAAATACGGCCCTGGAGGCACTAAAATGAATTTTATAGTCCACTAATTTGCATATTAATGTCAGTCTTGTGGTGTGAAATTTATTTTTAACAAATAAATATCCATGAAAATTATAAAAATTTCCAAAGAATTTCACAGTATTCTTAACCTGGATTAATTAATTATATATATTGAAAAAGGTATGCTGTAAAGACAAGACATAATAACCAGCACAACACAGTGATAACCATACCGGAGCAAGATGAACCAGATGAACTAAACAAAACATGTATGGACAAAACAAGATTTAGCAAGTAAGTTTTAAGTGAAGACTCATGGTCTGATCCAAACCTCTGTGAAAACGTTTGGACTGAAGGTTTTTAACAATACAGTTCAATTTGCCTTCCTACAAAAACATAATCACTGTGAGAGATACTTCCCTTCAACAAGTGCCCTTAGTTATCTTTCAGAATGAGGATAAAAATCAGGACTAAAAGATATTACTTGCTACAGCCCAAAATCATAACCAGAGGCTGGAACTGTAACACTGAAAGTTTCTACCACCAGGATAGTGAAGGCTCTGATTTAATGGTGGAAGATCATGGATGTAGAACCATCTTGTCTATGCTATAACATACAGGAAATAGTAGTTAGGTTAGGATTTGCTGTTCTTATTTATGAATCTACCCTGTAAAATCCTAATAGATTCACAGTTGGTTTTATCCCTTATTTGTCTTGCATTTCAGGATTTTTTAAGAAGCGTTTTCAAAGCCACAAATCCTACTCCTACTTTTGGAGCTTGTCTAGACAATAGCAGAATAACAATAATGATATCATACTAGTTCAGGATCCAGTCCTGTTATGTATATGTAGAGAAAACTCTTACCAGCCGTCAGTCAAAAGACAATGAACTCAATGGGAGATTTCTTTGTGCATGGATGAAAAAATTACAATCATAGTTAATAGTAATCCATTTTGTTATCAAGATAAATCCATTGGACTTGCAGTTTATCTCCCTATGGAACTAATGTATTGTCAGCTGAAATAATGTGTTATTATCAGCACAATAATTATCATTGTAATAATAAACAATTTGGATTAGAAACTTGTCATATTGCCTAAATTTATGAGGAGAGCTAAATACAAATTTTGTGATTTTTCCACACTCAGAGTGAAGATGAGATGCTTGTTGTGTCCCAAAAATTAAACGAGAAAATGCCATCTCAATGTCTAATAGTAGCAGATGAGGTGAATTTTACAAAAACAGTTGAGTGTCAATCAATTGTTGGCTCAGGCCGACACTTGTTAGGCCATAAATGAGCTGATTGCATGTTCAGAACTACAATTTCCATGAAGTCTCATTCAAGGAGATATTAATGATCATTATTTAACTGTGACAAAACGGTGTCACAGAGGAAATGTATACCTGACACTCTCCACTGGTACCTTACAAGCATAACTCCTGACGTGAACTTTTGCCGATATACACATTAGCCGGAATGTTTAAAGGAAAAGCAAAAATATTTTTAAAATCAAAGTAAAATAAAAGATGAGCAGTCAGGACTGAGTAAAATGTGAAGGGCCTAGAGTAAAAGTCCTATGAGGAGTGGCTGAGGGAGCTGGGGTTGTTTAGTCTGGAGAGAAGGAGGATGACCTTGTCACTCTCTACAGCTACCTGAAAGGAGGTTGGAGCGAGGAGTGGGACAGGTTCTTCTCCCTGGTCATGTGTGACAGGACCAGAGGGAATGCATGCAAACTGTGCATGGGGAGGTTTAGGCTGGATTTTAGGAAACATTTCTTCACCAGAAGGGTTATCAAACATTGGAATGGTTTGCCCAGGGCAGTGGTGGAGTCGCCAGTCCTGGAAGCATTTAAATGGCATGTGAACCTGGTGCTTAGGGACATGGTTTAGTGGTGAGCTTGCAGCGTTGGGTTGGAGGTTGGACTGGATGGTCTTGAAGGTCTCTTCCAACTAAAGACATTCTGTGATTCTGTGCAAATATTTCTGTGATGCTTTAAGGTTGATTGCCAATCATGTATGTAATCTGTGGGATGAAATGAAGTGGTCTGAAAAAGCAAACACAAATTCTTGTGTTTCCTTTTTTAAAATCAAGAAATCTTGGGTGCATTATTGAGATCATTTGCACTTGGAATTTTGTATCCACAATCAACTGCAGGAGATAAATTACAGATGTGATTCTACAGAACTTTCCTTTGCAAAGTGCTAACCATGGGCTTTGAGATGAAAGGCAAGCAAGGGTTGAAAATACCCAGCTCCTTGGAGTACCAAAGATGAAAAGAATAAATGACAGTATTGGCAATGGATCAGATATGAGCACACAATCACCGTTCTGCAGGGTAAGTCACAGCACATAGCACAATGTTTATGCTAGCCTTGTGGTGGCTATGAAAGGATAGGCTGTGAAACTACCTGATCCAGTATAGATCTGCCAGGCAAAGCTTCTCTTCAAAAATCTTTGATTACATTAGAGCTAGCAGAGTGAGTTGTACTGGTATGGACTTTTGTATATATGACTCTGGAATATTTTTGACTCAGAATCACATGCCACAAAACCACGTTTAATATCTTGTAGTCCGTTAATTTATAATATCTGACTACAGACAGAAAAGTATACTTACTGTTAGTAAAAATACTTAGTCTTTGCAATGTAAGGCTTCTATATATAAAGAGAAAGTTTGAGGGCAGGACCTATTTATCTTCAAGAGTTTGCCAAAAATATAATGACATTTACATGTATGAAGTTATAAACAGTACTGCATTTAACAAACAAGAAGTATTTGGAAGAGCTAGAGATAGAAATGTAGCTCATTATTTAAAAAAATAATTTTCTACTTTTTCTGTTTTCCCATGCTTGCCTTGGGGTTAAAAGCAAATTGAGAGGAAATATTTTTACACATATGCAATACCGCTTTATCAAGGAGATAGGCAAGCGTTCAGAATCGCTACCTGTTCCAATAATTTTCTTTTTAATTGATGTTAATAATTGGGCATCAGTCACTGCTTGGCTGACTCTGTGTGTATGTGTGTGTGGCAGGGGAAAGATGAACAGAGAGCAGATGAAGAGATGACTAAAGGAGCCTTCCTTGTCTTCACTCAAACTGCAGGAAAAGTCAGTCAAACTGCAGTGCTCTGGGCCAGCCCATTCTGCCCCTCTGGGACATAGTGCTCCCAATCAAGGGCAAAGGGGAAGAGTACTGCCATTGCCACAGATGGGCTCAGTTCACTGAAAGAGTGGCATCCAACTGGCTCTAAAATGACTCCAGACTGAGGAGGAATCACAACTCTTTTAATTTGTTGAGACAATATAACTCTGTCCTGTCCCTTGTTCTGGGTGCTTGTATTGTGCATTTTGTTATAAGAGATGTGAAGGTAAAACTGCTCCTAGGATTATCTTTGATCTACACAAAAGCAGCTTCACAAAGAGGCACTGGAAATCAGATTACACACAACTGTCTGTGTACCTGTGTAGCTATCTCGCTAATGTAATCCTATAGAAAGCTGATTTATTACCAACATCTTGTTCCAGGAGTTTTCAGCCCTGTTTCATACTTTGAATGTCTCATTATACACAATCTGCACCTCTAGACTCTTCCTTTTCTGGGTGTTGTAATTCTGAAGTAATGCATTATAAATTTCCATCATCTGGTGATGCATTACCAGAATATATCAGAAAAACAGCTGGCTCAGTCTCTCAATCCTTGGCGTCCAGCAACAGCTGGCTGTGATGATATATTACATAACTCTTCAGTCTATCAGTGTCATACATCAAAACAAGGCACTGGTCTGAAGGTGTATTACTCAAAGAAAGGCAAAGCTGAGTGAACCTATCCAGGAGACAGGTGCTGGTTTAATTATACAACAGAAGTTACAGCACACTGCTCAGAGAAGGTTTGTTAGTTTGAAAATTTTGGTGCACTGGTAAAATATGATTTGCATTTATAGAGATGATATTATAGGAGAAGATCCTGATGTTACTGAGCTCAAAGATAAACACCTCAACAACCAGAGTTCTGTCAAAATGTTGCAGTGTGCTGTGTATCAGAGAGGCAGCACATTTTATAATTGAGGCAAGTGGGATGTGAGTTCAGTTGATAAACATAAGCACCAGTTCCTATTATTTTCATTTCTTCGTGGAAAACACAGAAAGAAACTGATATTTTTTGTGTAATAACTGAAAGATCTCACCAGTGGTTTCTCACTGTTGCCTCTTTTGATGGCACTCTCATCAGGTTCCAGGTAGTGCTCTGAGTCTGTAGAAAAGCAGCAGCAGAGAAGAGGGCCTGAGGCATTGGCAGGGAAAGAGCTGGAGCTGGAAAAAGTAGAAATTGACACAATCATCAGCAAATAAATATAAAAGATTATTTAATTAAGGACTTGTCATAAGAGTTTAACTTGCTGTAGCTATTTAAGCCAAGTTTCACCTTACTGGATGAATAAGAACCTCCCATTGATCAGGATTGCAGACTTGCCATAGGAGTGTCTTCGGCTGTTAAAATGATGCCAGATCTGTTTCCTCCTCTTGGGTCACAAGGGGTGCAGTAGAGAGAGCGTCTACATTCCTCTCTCTATTTAAATAGGCCTTCCATTCTGTTCAAAAGAAAGGAAATGCTCCCAAAATGTTCCCTCTGAAGTGAATTCACACAGAAAGTTAGACTATGAGCTGCATTTTTCATTTGCAAAACCACTGATGACAGGCAGAGCATGACATAAAGTAAAACCAGTTACAACTAAGGCAGCAAAAAGTTCACTTGCCTCTAATGCCAGAAGTATTATTTCTCAGTATTGTTTCAAAGACTCAGCTGCCTCACCATTTTTATGCCTATCTTAAGTTCCAGCTTCTTTTTAATGGAGCTCCAGGACTCCTTTGGTGTATGCTACTGACTTCACATCCCATTGTTTTCTCCACGTCCCTGCAATATTAGACTGCATGATCCTGTCCTTCTGCCTGTCATGCTGCTATGCACTCAGCTTTATATGCTTCCATTAATACCTGTAGAATTGAACACTTTCCTGATAAAAATTCCTGCAACCTTCCTTCAGACCCTTTCCATCCCGTTGCTCTGTCTGCACAAAGTAAAATTTGGCTGGGTTGATGCAGATAAACCTACACTAAAACCAGGGCATAGCAAGGCTTTTCTTTAATCTAGGTATTTTTTCCTTTCTCTGATAATCCAACACTCTAGAATAGAATAGAGTAGCGTAGAATAGGGTAAAATAGAACAGAACATTTCATCTGGAAGGTACCTACAACAATCATCTAGTCCAGCTGCACTCCATCTAGAAATAGATTTTGAGTAAGAGTTGCAGCATCTGAACTTACATTACTAGTAGAGATTAATTTCATGGTGAATTGGAAAACTAAGGGACACAAATTTTTCCACTCCATGTTTTGGTTCAGTAGAAGCAACCAATATCTTTAGCAGGTACTGGAGAACATATCTGACCTGAGATGGGGTCAACAGGCAGCAGTTTGTTTAGACAGTGTGGTATATTATAAGCACTGTGAATCAGAGACATAACTGAGAATTAACATTTCACCAATGTGTTCTATTCATCAGGACAATTTTAGCTCTGTGTTGTTATTTACAAGACGATCTAAACAGTCCTTTATTTATGAAGGACATGTCTCACACTGATACATGACAAGAGCCCCTGAATAAAACATTTGGCAAGAACAGAGTAAAAGTGTGATCAGTAGTGAGAATGGACTAACACAGGGCTGTTACACCCACTTTTGTAAGCCTTGAGAATGGTTTGGTGTGTTATAGATTTAGCTGTGAATGTAGATGTGTCCTTTGCTGCAATATCTCACTGTATTGGCATTGTGGGAGGGTGTGAGTGAGGATTAAGGACAATAGAGATGTGGGTGACACATGTAAACACTGGTTACATCAATAGCAAGAAGGAGAGGAATTGATTAATGGATGGTATCCCATAAGGGTGCCTCAGTGAGGGGACAGGTAAGACTGTTCCCAAGATAAAGACTGACTCAGTGAAAGGTTCTTCTTTCACTAGCTTGCTGTTTTTTTAAAATATTAACATCCTGAAGAATTCACCTTTTCAGTATAGTGTGAAAGAGCGGCTCCATAACAGCATGGCTGCCTAAGATGTGTGTCCTCTTTGTCACATGATGTGGGAACTACTGTGACCTCCCCATTTTTCCTTATATTGCCATCTGTTCCAGTATAGAATAATACAGATTTTGTCACAGAAATGCAAATATAATGTAAGAGTCAGAAATACTGTGTGGTTAACCATTTCCCAGTGCCACCTACCTGGTACTGAAAACTGAATGAACAGAAAATATAAACAGGGCACTGTTTAAACACATCATTCAAGAAAAATCAGCAGATTAAGAATTTATACTCTGGTTACACTTGAAGTATCTATCTTTGTGCAGTGAGAATACAGCTGGGCCATATAACTACTTGTGATTCACTGACTGAAAGGGCTGGATTTGTCCATGATGATCTAGTTGAAGATGTTCCTGCTCATTGCAGGGGAGTTGGACTAGATGACCTTTAAAGGTTCCTTCCAACTCAAACCATTCTATGATCCTATGACTCAGGTCCACTGTCATCAGGCCACACAGTGTCCAGTGGAAACCTCACACAGAGCTACAGAGAAAAGTTGGACGTAACTAGCCTTTGGCCATTAACTATCACCTGGGCCTGGTGCTTTACCCTATGGTTTCTGAAGGGAAAAATGGAAAACACAGCAGCTGCTGAGAAGTATCTCACACCTCACAGACAAAAAAGGCAAAGTATGTATGTTGAGTCACTTTAGCCTTCCTTAGACAAGACAGGAGAGGGCAGAAGGAGAGCTTTTGGAAGAAGGAATTCATTACTCTACTTCTCTCTCTGGTTGATACCGCCAAAGTATGACCTGTGACAGGTGCTATTTGGATATACAGAACAAAGGATATTTTGATAAATTCTTATGTTTACACTTAGCAGCATTTTTAATATGAGAACCACTTACCAGTCAGTGTGTGAAATCCATGAAGGACTTAACATATACCAGTGAATTATACAAAAAGCTCTCGTATATTGTGACAATAGCCAAAGCTAGGTGGCCAGTTAAGAACCTTGAGAAATTTGACAAAAATCGTATTTTTGTTACAACATTTTTCCCGCTTTCTTGAATTGTCTTATGTGACTTCAAGGTACATGTGGTTAGTTGCCAAAACTGGTACCTAAGACTGCAGGTTTTTCAGAGCTTTTCTCCTTCCAAGCTCCATGCCCCTACCAACACAGTGATAAAAAGAGTGGTTATAGTCTGCACCTGTTCACACACATGTATAAATAAATCCATTTTAATGAGCTGAATCAACCCTTTCACTAGCTCAAGGCACACCCACACTGTAGGTCATTTTTTAGAGGCACACAGATGACAGACTCAATTGTTCAAAATGCTCATGCTGATGAATTTTATCCTGATTTTACTAGCCAGCAAATTCAAGAGAAAAAGGTCGACTACCTTGTATATCTTGTTTCTTCCAGAAACTCAGAGCTATAAACTCTCCAGAGAAGGTCAGTATTTTTTTAACCTCATCTAGAAATCTACTTGAAGGTAGTGTGGCACTTGATTTTGGCACTGTCTGCAATATCCGTGCTCCGTTGTCATTTATTATTTGGACAGCTGAGTTGCTATATTGCTCTGGTTCTATGACAATAATTTCTTGTGTTGACTATTCTTTTCCTCTTCATTTCTATATTATAAATCATCTTAAGCTCATCAGGGATGTTATTAATAACTTATTATTACCTTTTACAATGTATTTTGAAGATCAACATCCTCCAGCCACAAGTGTCAGCATATTAAGTGCCGCTCAGACATTTGTACATAATATACTGTGTTTCTAAGGCTTCCGTTGTATTACTAGTATGATAATTATTACAGCAAATGATAAAAAACTGCAAAATTGTCTTCTCCCCCCTTAATAACATAAATAAAAGGAGCAATTAATTTCCTACAATAAAAACAGGCAATACAATAACGTACAAATGTGGAGTTTCTTCATTATTGCATCAAATTGCAAAACGGAAACATATAATTTCAAAAGGCTTATAAGCAAAAATGGAAACACAGCTGATGTTGCGTCAGCATGTAGTACAAAACCGTGAAGCTTGCACAGCTCACAGCTAGTCTCCTCAAATGAACCAGTTAACATTTCTAAATGAAAATTCATAACACAAAGAAGCTTCTCCTTTTTTTTAAGGCCATACTTTGAGAACTTAAGGCAAATTCCTGGGATGTTACTTCTCTATATCTTAAGCCTATAGCATCACCAGTTATTTTCAAACCTTTCTATCATGCGTAAGTCTCTAGCTTTATTGACACATCTTATGACAGATGGCAATAATGCTTTCAGATGGAATCTATGTACTTCAAAACTGATACATCCCCTTCTGCACCCCATATATTTACCAGATGTGTTTTTAAACCCTCTTTCCACAGTGGTATTTTGGTTTGTTCGGGTTTAGGTTGCTGAGAAAAGGTAACACGCTTTCTTTGACATCTTGTGCAATTTTACAAGTATTCAGGGCACATTCCCTGCTTTGCATGGAAAATGTATTTGCACAGTTGTCAGAATGATGGACAGGGGGAGAATGATAGGAAGGGGCACTGATCTTTGCTTGTTATTACATACAATAGCCCAGTAGGAATCATGATGTGTTGGTGAGACAAACTGTGTCCCATTCTGGAACATATTAAGTTTGTCTCCAGGACACACATGACTTCACTAGGGTGTCTAACCTCATTCATAATAGATGCTAATCTTTTCAGGGCTGACTGATGACAGCACTTCCTGCCCTTCACGGAATTAGAGCTGGGTTTTATCAAAGGACTCAAACTGCCTGCTAATTAGACTAATTCCCTTCATCATGAATTATTTATTTCCATTGGTAACCGACCACTGTGACATTAATGGGTTCTGCTCAACTTAGTTTCATACTAATATACACTATAAGTTAAATGTTTAAAAACTCTTGATACTTCACTCCGGGTCAAGTGTATCTTCACATAACTCTTGATGTTTTCAATAAAGTTTTGATAATTAAAGACTTAGAACAAAGTGCTCATCACTAAAGAAAAAAAAAAAAAGAAAATGAAGAATAATTTTAAAATTCTGAAATCAAGTTGTTAGTATTTTTCCCCAAAACATGAGGTAATATATACAAATTGATTTAAGATTAATAATAAGAGTTCTCTACTACACTAGTAGGGTTTCAAGGCAATTCATAGAACTGAATGCATACCCTCAGCCAGAACATGTAGTGCCTGTGTAATAAAGATCCTCACTCAGTGACAGAAGTTTTGGGGTTGTATCAAAAATAAGTCCTGTACTTGGGTATCAAGTGTGAAATATACAAACACAAAATAAAGAATACCTGAACAGGCAGCAGCAGTGCATCGCAGTACCGCAGGATGGAAAGGCCAAAGGCATGGATCATCAGTGAGATGGAACTGGGAAAAACACGAAGCATCTTTCTGGGATGTCTTAACAGCAGGATCTGAGCAGGACACCAGAGGTCATCTATGCAGTGTACAAGAGAGTACACTCATCAGAAGAATTGATGGCTGTTTTTTGGCATCACTGTTCAAAAGTTATACTGACAACAGAGAAAATCCATGGAAGAGCAACAGAAAATTAGAGTAATTTAGAAAACATGACTAATGGGGAAAGTTTGAGAGTAATGCTTAAAAAAGAGATGAGAGTATAATGAGATCTTCACTTACACTAAAAGTTGTTATGGTTAGGCTGGTGATCAGTTTCTGCTATGACCAGCATAAGCAGAACAAGAAATAGCCATTTCAGTCTGAAGCCATAAAGATTTAGCTGAGAAACTGGGAAAAGTTTTTCTAGCTGCAAGGGCAGAAAAGCACATGTCCAACCTAGATAAGAAGGTGATGGAATTCTCAGCACTAAAGGGATTTTGGCCCAGATTAGATAGGCAGATGATTAATAGGGAAAGTTTAGGTATAAGTGAACTCAGCTCAGTCACAAAATTATTTTCCAAGCCACAAAGATGAGCCAGCTCATTTACCATAACATAAATATATCTTATAAAAGTCTGCTTCGGAATTTTGTTTTTTCTAAAGAAAAAACTCGTACTGAAAAGTTGTGATCATTTGAATATTTCTCAGGAATCAGATTGTCTCTTTTAGAAGCACTGTGTACAGAATGTTTCAACTGTCTACAATTTAACTGCTAGTCTTTTCCATTGTCATCACAGACAGTGAAATTGCCTTTCACGCAACTAATTAATGGATTTTTTGTGACTCGTGCACAGGATAGTATAGTTTAGGCTGTAGACTTTACAATGGCATTGTTTCCTATTGTAGTGGGTTGACCTTGACTGCGTGCCCAGCACCCACAAAGCCACTCTATCGCTCCCCTCCTCAGAAGGGCAGGGAGCGAGAAAATAAGATGGAAAAGAAGTTGTGAATCAAGATAAGGGCAGTTTAATAAACCAAAAGCAAAGTATGTGGGGAAGCAAATGAAAACAAATTATTTATTCTTTACTTCCCATCAGCACGTGATATCCCATCACTTCTGGGGAAGTAAGGCTTCAGTACATGTAGCGGTTGCTCCAGAAGATAAATGTCTTAATAATGAATGTCCCCTCCTCCTTTCTCTTAGATTTTATTGCTGAGCAGAGGTCATATGATATGTAATATACCTTTGGTACACTTGAGTCAGCTGTCTTGGTTGTGTCCTCTCCCAAGATCTTGCCCACCCCCAGCCTACTGGGTAAGGTGGTGGAAACATAGGAGAGACAGCCTTAATGCTGTGCAAGCACTACTCAGCAGTACCCAAAACACAGGCGCGTTATCAACATCTTTCTAGGTACCAATACAAAGCACAACACTATGATGAAACATTGGGGAAAATTAACTCCATCTCAATCAGATCCAATACACTTATTTACCTGAACTCTTTGGAGATCAAGAGACAAGATACCACTTTGTCACTGCAAGCCCTTCTCTTTCAGCAGAATTTAAAGACTCCACATGTTACAGAGTTGGGCTTAAAGTTCCAATACATTTTATACATGCTCATGATCAAATGGTGCATATTCTCACTCATTTCACAAAATAAGCTTTATCCCAGTTAGATTGTCTTTTCTGTGAAGTGTGAAAAAAATGTATAGAACACATCAGAAGGATCAATAAAAGGCTTGTTTGGGGAAATATTTGTTATGATAAGGTGAGTTTAAAATAATAAAACAGAAGAAGACAGTTGGACAGAACAGTTTATATCCCTTAGCCTAATAAAGACTTGTACTACGGTATATTTGACAAAGTCTTTCACATGATAGCCATAAAAGAACACGTCTTTCTAATACATAGTGAAAACACAGAAGTTTGCTAAAAATGGATAGAGATGGTATTCAATAAGCCCATGTACATTTCTATCACAGTGTGAGATACTTTGACTCTGTAAATAAAGGTGTTATTTTTCCACTGTTGAAATAATACAGAATCAATGAGGCAACTGTGAGCCTCAATGGCATCAAGGGGTTTGTGTTGACATTCACAAACCAAATGAGCAGAACTCTGCTGGATTGAGATGTCACCAGAAACCCCAAGATGGCATTACAGCCTTGTTTTTCTAAGCTGTGGGTTTTTGCAATAAACACATCCGTCTGCCTTTTTATTTTAATTGAAAAGTCACTTTTTTACCTTTCTTTCCATTTTCTCTCCTCATTTTTTTTCAGGTTATCTGCCCTGTTCTACCTGTCTTCCTCCTTTCCTCCATTCTGCTACCTTCTGCCCCAACCATCTTCTTCTTGCCCTTCTCCTTTTCTTCTTTACCTTCTTTCCTGCTTCTCTGACTCCCCAAACCAAAAGATTTCTGGAATGGATGACTTCACTCAGTGTGTTAGCAGCGCTCCCTAATGTCATTTCACCATCACAAACTGTTCCTTCAGCACTGTGGATAGACTAGCCTATTAAGCCAAAAGAAATGTCACTCATGTACCACTTGTTATTTGAATAGAACAAGAGACTTCAAGTAGCTCCTGATGCAGCAATATAAAATAGTGTTCATTTCAGAGCTAATAATACCTGACACTTGAACAGAGACTTCCATTCGATGTTCTCAAACCATTTCACAGGCATTAATGAATTATGTCTCAGAAGTGTGTTCTGACAAACAGGCTATTCCCATTTCACAGATGGAGATAACTGAGGAGGAAAGAGAGGGGTAATTTGTTATTACAACATCTCTCAGGGCACGAGTCTTCACTGTTGTATTTAAAGAGTTTCTATTGCTGGCTTCAAGCCAACAGTGAGTAAATAACATTAAAGAGCACTCAGATGTTGCAAGCCTCAGTCTTCTAATAAGAGATCCCTTCTCTTTATATAGCAGAGTATGTTCTCCTTGCAAACTGATGTATAGACGCCTTTGGGGACATTTTATTGATAATTCCAATTCATAAGTTACTAAGGGAAGGGAGATTTTCTGCTAAGTTTCTCATAAATTAAAGCCAGCTAACCCACCTTTTAATTCTTTATAAGCCTTTGATAGCCAGGGATTCTTAAGTGGAATAATTTTTTAAAATGTGACATGAATAGTGTATTTTGCTCTAAAAAAATTGAGTGTGACCAGAAATTTATCTTTCAGCATCCTGAAAAACAGCTAAGATCACAAAATAAGAGGGCAGTGGGCAGACAAGGCCTTACAAAATACATATCAAAGAATTTGGCTAGACTGGTAATTACAGTTTGCTTGAATTAACAAATAAAATTGCATGTGTGCAGTGTTACTCAAACTATTCCTGAGCTGTGCTTATCAGAATTGACTGATGTTGTGAGATGTGACAAAAAGATGTCACTCACATCCTCTACAAAGGTCAGTTCTTTGTAGTTATTTTCAGAAGTTTCTGCTTGCTTGACAAATAGGTAGAGGAAAAATTACATTAAAATATATTTAGGTATATTTTTAGACTATGTACATACTATAAAGATACAAAAGGGGCACCTGACTTGGTGTGAAAGAGCAAGGACAAACAGAAAAATGTGTGGGTCCATCAAGGACAGCGTCTTAAATTTTCAGTGTGTTCATGTGCACAATTTAAGGAAGGATAAACCTGTGGGATACCTTACAAAATAGGGAGAAGAGGGTTGGTCAGAAAAAAACCCATGTTTTTTGCTACTACAGAAAACCTATTTAATTAAAATTGGTCTTGAGCAAAGACAAAAGAGCTAATAGTTACTCCATCTTCTGAATCTAAGCACAGAAGGAAAAAAAATGAAGAATGTTGCACAGATTTATTTATTTTTTTTAAATTTTGGTCACTGAAAAGTCATGGAAACATAAGAAGATAAGTTTTCAGAGAAGACTGATGTGGTCATGAGGTATTGTATGGTACTGAGCAAATAACTGTGTGGGACACTAGAGCAGAGGAGCAGAGCCAGCCAGACAGGGTATTCCGAGAGACAAAGAGAGCAGGAGGAAGTTAGTATTATCGGTCTGGGAAATCAGGTGTGAGGGACAAAATGGAAAAAGAAAGAAAGAAAAAAAGAAAATCAGATAGGTTGAGCAGCCACTCATCCTAATTTGCTACAGGGGAGTGATGGAGGATCACTGGAATGAGAACAAGGGGAGCTGCACTGGACTGGGCACTTCTGGCAGTTGAAGAACACAAATTGTTCCTTGATTTTAACAGTGTCATTATGCTTGTGACACACAAACCCACTGCATTTAGGAAGGGAATTTATCTCTCCTTGTTGTGGGCAACACCTACAGGACGAAATCACTCCTGTATTATGACACAATCTACATCTTGTATTAAAATTAGCTGAAGTTCCCTGCAAATATGAGGTGCTATGACACAATAACTATAAATCATACATCAAAATAAAATCATTGTCTCTAGTACGAGTCCACAAGCAAACCTCCATAGGAAGCACATCCAAACATACCCAGCCATAAACAACATAAATAAAATATACATTAAATTAAAAATAAAAATACAGGGGGCCTTGTGATATTTACAATGCTTTTGTGTTTCCTCTCTATCTAGAGGAACATCTCCACCCAAATTCCAAGTTAGAAGTTGGAAAGCAAATATGGTTGCATGTATATAACATGCATGTGAAAGCCTAAGGGTACCCAAGTCCCCACTCCTGGTTACTCACAAGTCTGGTAGTGACCTCACCCACACCCCTCAGGAAAACTGCTCTCCTCTTTTGACCTGATGAGCTTATAGACACTTGTCTAACTACAACATCCAGCTGCTGCTTTTGAAATAAAAGAACAAGTCTGTGATTTGTTACAAGTCACCTACATGAGTAAAAGGCACCCCCGCAAATTCTGTCGGTGATGGATTCTTTGCAGAACATTGCTTTGAAATCAGCCCCCATGCTAAATGGAACAACTAGTCAGTTGCCACAAATCCAGCATAATTTTGGTCCCACATCTGCACACCACCCAATTAGAATGAAGCCCATGTTTCTCTGGATTTTTGGACAGCATTAAAACAAGCATGCTGTGCAACAGCAAGAGGGAGCTGGGATCATAAAGTACATATTCGACTGTACAGAACACTGCCAGCCACAGTGCTGATTTGGAGGGAGCAATGTGCATTTTCAGAATTGTCTTCATATGTGGTCATGGGAGAAACAGAATCAACTCACAGGAAACTTCACAGGGAACTGGTGGATTATTATGGTGGTCATTTCTTAGCATAGCATTTAGCCTTACCAGAAGTCCAGTGCCCATAACACTCATTAGTTTAGACTAGTAATTTACAAGGGCAATAACTTTGAATTTTTTTTTTTTTTTTTTTTTTAAGAAGAGATCCATGCTCAGCTACAGTTACACCCCTGATAGTCCCAAAAGGTAAAGTGAAGATTAGAGCCATAATGAGTACTTTGAGCAAATGTCCATGGGTAAACCCAGTAAACAGAATTTAAAACCTTTTTTTCAGTTCCTATAACTTTCCAGTTCCAGGAAGCTAAAACCAAGTGATATCAACTTTGTTGCATAACGTCCAATTATGCAACTACTATTATTTCAGAATATACTGACCTGTGAGAATTATTCTTTCAGTATGAAGGAGCCAACAAAAAATACCCAAACAGTAAAACTTTGATATTTATGCATGAGAGGATTTTTGAACCACTCAGTGAGTCATTTTATGGAGCAATTAACTTTCCTTTTTATGTAGATATTTTTTCTTCGTCTGCCACCTTTTTAATAGTCCTTTGCATAAATTGGTAAAATAATTTCTCATTCCCTCAGAAACAACAGCTGCATTGTGAACTCCTGAATTGGCATGTCTTTGGAATATATTATAATAATTCAGAAACTGCTGCCATTTCTGTCAAGCTTTCATTCATATGAAGGTTGCTTCAAACATCCCACCCTCCCTCCCCCTTTCATTGCTATTGCTGATCTCAGATTGTCCAGACATTTCCTCTGCTCTCCCAACTCCCACTCCCGCCTCCAGTCTCAGCTTTCTCTCTCTCAAGCTCTTGACACAAATCTTCTTCCCTTGCTCCTCCCTAGGTCTGTCTCTCTGTAGCCTTCTCAGCTGAATTAAACACAAATGAATTGTCTTGACTTTCAAAGCCCTTTGTGGCCTATCTGCTCACCGCTGACCCTCTCATGTTCAATATCAAAAGGTCAACTCTTGCTTCCAATTAGTGTATGAGCCAAGGTACCTTCCTCTAAGGTAATGCTTTCAAAACAAGCCTAGTCGTGTTCTTGCCTCTCTTGCCCCTAACACTTGGAGAAGGAACTGCCTATAAGTACCTGCAAAGCCTTCACCTTCTGTCTTTTTAAATCCCCCCCTCTCCCATATCTCACTTTGCCTTCAGAAACTGCAGCATGAGCAAGGCTGTTCTTGTGCCAGGGCAAGGCTAACCAACACAACAGGAGGGCTTCCTAGGGGCCCTCCCTTGTTTGTGCCTCTCTGGTGTCACTCATGCACAGGGATATGCAATTTTTGTTTTCCCTGTTTTGCAGCATGTTGATGGGGAAGTTGTAGCTAGTAACATGAACTTGTCAGTCCTGCAAAGATGCAACAAAATGCATGAGAGAAAAAACAACAAGGAAAACACAGAACCTTGGTTTCTAGGACCAGACTCAGACCCTGCAAAGCTGACATCAACTGAAAATGGAAAGTCCTGGTCTGTTACTTACATCTTCATTGTAGACCTTTCTCATTTCATCAGAGCTGCATAGCCTGGTAAAACTATAGACAGCTCATGTGGTCCTAACTTAGAAAAAGTTGGGCAGAATTTCACAGATTTCCCGAAGTTTGTTTTCCTGATTAATGTCAGAGCCCTGCCCCAACTGCTAAAAATTCTTACATTCTCAAAAAAAACCAGTCACCAGTGTACTTGTCAAATTCACCTATCTTGCCTCAGTGTTTCTGCTGAAAATAGCTGCACTGCTTTGGTTGCAGTTTTCCCAAAATTTCAGACAGAGGTATATACACAGGAAAAAAAAATTCCAATGACAGTTAAAAGTAATTGGAATTCTATTAAGTATCTGAAATTCACTCATACGAGTAACTGAAAATACAGTTACTTCCCCATTCAATGGGAATTTTAAGGGTATCAACTGATAGATGATGGTCCCAGCTCCATTATTATAAAAATAGTGGTTTATTATGAAGATAATTGCCGGTTGTTCAAGTGGAGGATGGAGATGCACATGTGGGAAGTAGCAAAACAGAGGTAGCCAAGTGAGTAGAGTGTAGGCCAAGAGCTGAATGGCTTACCTGTTAATTTCCTTGGTTTTTATGGTTTACATTAGTATGCAGAGGAGTGGGATCCAACTCCAAGAACTTTTCTGAGCAAGGAAAAATCACACATAATGTGTACATAACCATGAGAAATGCAGAAACACTATGTATTGAATTACATAATTTACTCATAAGTTGTAGCTTGTTGACAGAAAGGGCCTGCTGGGTTTCACAACCTGGCAATATAGCTTTTCATGAAGCATATTATTCTCCAAGAAATGAGCAACAATGCCATTTGCTTCACACCTCTGACACAATATTTAGCTCTGTCATTTAAATATAATTGCTCTATTTTTACAATATTAGTGCTATTGCTAAATGTAGATTGCAAGGAATAAGTAAATTCTCTTATAGTGATAAAGTGATTGTTCATTAAAAAAGTAAGAAATCTGACATTTATTCCACATTTTAGATTAAAAAAAAAAAAGTTACCATTATTATGGTAGCTTAGTTATGGGAATTCGAAATTTTTTTTGTGGTCTAGTATTTTTAATACTCCAGTGTAATCTACTCCAGTCATACTTGACAGAGAATAAAGGTGGATTTTCAAGGATCACAGCTTTCAAGCTGTGTGGAAATGCCCATGTCCTGTCTTAAGAGTAATCATATACACAGAAAATGACAATGATATTTTGAGTGGTATTTATAAACTAAATCTAGGACAACGTGTGTGTTTCTGCCAAAACCAATTTTTTTCATGGCTAAATTCACTGTGTACCCAGAAATCCCATAATGCTAGTAAAATTGACATCTTTAATGGGCATTTCATCCCTCTGGCAATCACAACTGCAGCCTCTAGCACTGACATGAAGCCATAGCTTAAAAACAGCTTGTCATTTTCCAGTGAATATAAAATTTATACTGTCCTACAGAGCTGGAAAAAAAGAAAGAAATCCCAATCCCTCTAGCACCTGTTTCATGACTAATATGTCAAAACATGTATATATATTTTTAAACAGATACGAATGTGAAGACTTTTGGCTTCAGTCTATTTACTCTCCTCTGAAGTGAAATTCTTTCCACACCTGCCTAAGATGTTGGATTTCAAACATAGTCAGTCCTCAAACTGGCAAAACAGCCTTGACCCCTGATCTCAGACCACCATTCAGGATGGACTGGAAGCAAGAATCAGCATTTATTACATCTTTGTCAACTACACTCTCCAGATCAGTAAAATAAGGTGTTCATTTTGGTGCAGAGGGCAAATATCTGATCAGGTAGCAGAAGGTTCTGCAGCAGCAGCCAGAGTCGCCAAATCTTTTTCTCTAGTCATGAGATGCTCTCCAGAATACTGTGCTTCTCCCTGAGCTCATGAGGACTCTGTGCCATCTGAGAAGGATGGCATGGGGATACAACATGTGTCTTAGAGATGACGAAAGAGGAAATTCTGCTAATGTCTCTGCCTGCTCTATGTTCCACTGAAAAAAATTAATTTGCCTTAAAGTAATGAAGGAATATATATTCTTTTTTTTTTTTTCACTTACTCAGAACAAGTTTTCAAAATTTTCTGCAGCCATGGAAGCAATAAAATTATTAGAAAGACCAAAAAAAAAAAAAGATATAAAAAGAAAGAAAGGAAGGAAGAAAGGAAAAAACAAAGGAAGGAAAAGGAAAAACAAGAGAAGAGAATGTGAAAAAGACAAAAATTCTAAGCAATCAATTGATTTCAGGAATTAAAGCTCTAAGAATCACCCCTAGATGACAAATATCACAAATGTCAGTATCACAAAATCCAATAAAGTTGTAAGAACTGTCAGCCTTGATTCATCTGGGTGCATTCAAAGGACAGAACATGGTTCTTTTTGTTCCCACGATGTGCACAATGTGAAAATTTTGCCTTACTCTCTACTCTTAGTTTGTCACCTTTCAGAATAACTAAGCAGAAATAAAATCGAACAAATCTAAGAGAGAACCTTTTAACCTAGGAGTACCTTTCGCAAACTGTTTTGCATTGCTGACCTGCATTATATTTAGCAATATTCAAACTACTATTCAGCTTTAGTTGAAGCTCTTAGTCTGAGATAATAATATTTTGTGTTATTTCAGAACTTATAGTTTCAAGTAACACAATATTGGAGGAAGGGGAAAAGTCATATTAACCTTTGAAAGAAGTAACATAAACTTAAACAGATAACTCTACCCTCTCAATGGCACTGCTGCTGACAGTATTCAGGGCTCCCAGGTAGTATACATGAGTCAGTCAATGGCCGTGCAGTTCACCAGGACTGGAAATCTGTTTTTATTTTTAAACTCCCAAAATCAGGAGAGGTTTTTGGCTGTGTTGTGGCTCTTGCGTGTCCCCTCACCCAATATCAGATAGGCATTTCAGGAGTTTATCTTGATTTCACAGAATTCTATCTAAAGGGAAAACAGATTTTCTTAATCAAAACAAATTAGAAATTAAATTATTTGGTTTTCTATTAAAAAAAAACAAAAAAAACCCTTTTATTGTGTTTAACAGTTTAAAAAGTTGAAATATCAATATTTCATTTTGCTCAACAAAACATTTACTTCTGCCTGAAAATTTAATAAAGTACATGGGAAAGCTTATAGGTAGAAATATTTATGTATGGAAGTATTTATCTCTATATAAAGTTACTGCCTTGTCAGAAAGTCCTTTAAAGTAAGTCCTTTCCAAATGCTACCAGAGAACAAAGAAACTCTTACTTTTAAAAGCAAGCCTTGAAATAAAAGTGTGAGGAGAAAATGTGCTAAAAAATTAGCACACATGCTCCACCAGAAACTTTCTTTTTGTTTTTATTTGCTTCTTTTTAACATCAATGTTAAGAAGTTATTCTGACAAAGTCCTTTTAAGGTCAAGATCACTTCCACAGGTCTTACAGACTCTGGTACTACTGTATACTGTCAGTTCAATTATTTTAAGTCAAAATTCAGTCATATTTATGACACAATGTCAGTCTGCTTTGTGTTCATCATAAGATATTGGTGCAATTTTATCTGAGACTAAGATCTAGTCATAAATACTTCATGACTCTACTATACAGACCAATCCATGATGCACTCAAGCATGTGCACAGCTGGATACGAGGATACACAATGCAAGGCTTACAAAGAAACAATAGAAGGGGACAGCTCTAAAAATTCATGCAAGTTCGAGATCTGAAATAAAAAAGAGCACATATTAAAAAGTAATTCAAAATTATATTTTAGAGAGTAATGTTAAAGGTGTTGTGGAGCATTGGTGCTCACTGAAAATAATTCACTTTTTTCAGGTTTGTCAGTTCCTTCTAGTTACCAGCCAGTGCCTAGGCAATTCCAGCAGCCTCTCTGCTGGAAGCTGGATGCTGTTGCATTCAGATTTAGCATCATCTGGTCAGTGCCCACTCTCTCACAAAATAACAACTGCTTGTTATTTCTCCTTTTTTTTTTACATCCAAATAGTGCTGTCTATTAGCCTAACCTTAAGCACAAGTAGGTATATTCTACCCTCCGTTTTAGTATGAATGACATGACACTGTCTAACTGTATGAGGCTTTCTGTGGGATTATGAAAAATTCCTCTAAGATTTCTCTCACGTCTGACCCTGTTGGAGTCACTTCAGGGCATGAGAAAGCAGCTTCCAGACCAGACTTACATTCTTTGGGCAGTAAATACCTTATTTTCTCACTTAGGCATCTCCTGTATATACTTAAACACTCAAGTCATATGAAACTAACCTGTTGGAAAGGGCTGGATCATGTTTAAAACTAGGTCAAGTACAGATTACAGAAACATAGACATGGGTCAAATGACACCCAGCTGGTGAAGCTTTGTGGAACCCTACATGAGGTCAGAACTCAAAATGTCACACTTTTCTTATGTATTGCTTTCTCTGTTTCAGGAAATCTAAATAAATAACAAGAGAACCTACCAGGACTTTCTTTAACCTTTTGGAAACAGGCATGATTCCTGCATGTCATCTGAAGAATTCCTACATGGAGGTCAGTGCTTGGAGAATCTGACAGTGAACAGGAGAGCAAAGATTACAGAGTTATCCAAGACTATCTGTCATCTGAATAAAGGGAAAGCAGCAGGTATTGATCAGTTTTCTAGAGAAATGTTGAAAGGGGGTGGGAAGGTCAAAACATGGAGGTTACACTATCTTAGAAAGGAATGAAATCAAGGTTAAATGACAGAGGCAAGGCAACAGATTCTCAATGTACTATGCACAGCACGTATATTGTAGCAGAGCTGAAGGGAAATTTCATAAAGTGCACAAACACATGAATACACCATAGAAATATATTGTGTGTCAAAAAGGTGAGGCTTAGGAATGCCAAAATATGACCTAGGACAAAGAAGAGAGAAAATAGGGAAAAAAACTTACACAGCCATTAGTGTAAAAGCCAGCTGTATCTGGGACCTCTTTGTTGCAGATCTGCAATTTCTATCAGTTATTGAACAGAATTTGTCAGAGAACAAAACCTGAGTATTCAAGACATTGTATCTAAAGCAGGTGAGAATTGTGGAAAGAGTTGCTGAAAGACAAAGAAATATACTCCTTAAGGCACACATGCTTCTCATTTTATTTCACAAAACCTCTTCCTCCCTTTGTGCTGCCGAGAACCTTTTCCTTGGTACCTCAGCTAAAACTGCTGAGGCTGCAGAATTTTGGTTCTAGCTCCATCTGTTCAGCCCAGCACAACATAGAGAAGTATATCAGATATTGGCTGTTATGCAAGTGTGCTCTACCACGAGTCCTACTGCTATAATGCTGCACTATCTGGTTCAAATGGTAACCTAACACTATGACATGTCACAAATCAAAGAATCAATTTGAAAGAAAAAGTCCAACCACAGAGCAGAGATAATCAAACAAATGGTTAAAAAATGGTTGAAACCAAGGTGTAAATCTTGAGGAAGCATTTTGGAAAAACCATGAAGCATGGGGTTATGCTTAAAACCACATGAAACAGGCTATACTTATGTTCTTTTTTAATTAAACAGTATTTTAAAGACCACATGTTACTTAAAATTCTGAAAAATTTGATATTAAATTATTTCTACAAAAATACAGGAAATTCTATGCCTGCAACATTAACGTATCTGAATTTTATTTCCTCCTATTTTTAAAGGAAAAGGTACCATAAAGAATCCCATTTATTCCCATGACCAATGACATTACAAACATCAAGTTTGATCCAGTTATCTGCATCTTAAGCCAACAACACAGGTGAATAGGAATTCGGCAGAGATTCTAGTTTATATGTTGAATTACCGTTTTACAACTGAACACCTACTGGGACAATTGTAACAAGCAGGTGAAATATTTTCCACTGAATACTCTCTTCAGCATCATCTCATAGTGACTCTCACCATGATTCTAACTGGCAAAATAAATCTGGTTGGTGGAAATAGAGCCACCTAAAACCAAGCTAAAATGTCTTTATCTGGTTCAAAGTAAAAAAAACCAAACACCTGTTGTGCATGTTTGCTCTATGTTAAAAACATAGGAAAGGGAACTCTCACACGTGCCCTTAAAGGGTACACAAATACCATGCTAAATTATTTTGATTACTTTCAGCAGCACTGTAGTATAAATCATATGAGAGACCATGTACTTTCAAAATATTCTGGATTGATTTTTTTTCTCCTTTATGCTGTCTTCTCCACACCTGTGTAACTCAGTAATTCAGTGCATTTATACTAACAAGGTGGAAGCAGTGCCATGTACCTGCTCACTTACTTCATAGAAGTATGTTTTCATTACTGCCAGGAATAGAGTCAAAGGTGGTTGTATTAAACTCTCTCTACTTTGTCCCCAATGTCAAATTAGTTGTTCATAAATCTGCCAAATTATGTCCTACAACTTTCAGAAGTATGTTAGGGAATGCATCAGCATGTGTTACTTTGGAAAATACATTGAAGTTATGTTGGAACTTGGAGATGAACAAAAAATCTAATTGGAATATTTTCCCAGTATCTTTAGGAAGCATAATCAAACAGAAAACAGCACTCAACTCATGTAGCCTTCTGGCATCACTTCCGCAAAGTTAAATTCAGGCTTCCAAAAATATCTAACCTCTTTGCTTGCCCTGAAGAAGGGTTCTTTGCTCAGGTCTAGAGAGTTTTTTTGCCATGAGCTAACCTACTCAAGTAAGCCATTGCATAGCCAGCAGGAGTTACTGTGGGATTTACAGTGGAAGGTCAGTGGCTAAATTTACTCATACAAACTAGCTAGCTCAGAAACATATCTTCTTTTACTTCACCTTGAAGCTGGGGGAGCAACTGTTAAGTACTCTTCAAAATCAGTAAGAACATGATTTTGACATATCTGCAATTCAAGATTTTTTTCCAGAAAAAAAAAAAAAGAGAATGAAACATTGTGATCTGAACCTGAGTTTCCGTAATTTACTCTTATCTTGCAGGTAATATGAGTATTAAAAGGATGATTTTATGAAGCATCATGTAAGTGGATTCTGCACATAAAAAGAATAAATCAATACATTGATTTTTTTCCTTACTAACAAAGATAATTTACCACAAATGCTGTGTTTATTACAATTCACTCTGCTATATTTCTGCCTGGTGAAGTTATTTGTCAATTGTAAAAGGAAAAGAAAATGTTCTCATCATTCCTATTTATTGTCCTTTCTCACCTTTAACTGTTGACAAATTCTGTCAATAAAAAAATTGCCAGCCATTCTGTCTTGAATCTGCCTGGCCAAATCCTTGTAATTCCATATCAGTGGAAGAAATTATGCTCTCTGCTTTGCCTTGGCTAAACAACGCAGATATTGCTAGGAAGTACAAGTATTCTTGTCTACAGTATAAGATCATTACATAGAACTCACAGCCTACTTTGAAAATTCACCCCCCATTGTTTACAGTGATGTTAATTAGTGGGGAAGAGTATTAAGCCTTTCCAAAGGTTTTAGCACTTCTTTCTTTGGAGTCTCAGAGCACTCTACAAAAAAAAAAAAAAAAAAAATTTCTACCTCATAAGATCCTCGCAAATTAAAATCTCACCTGAAATAAAAAAATAACTTCCAGGACAAAGGAAACAAAAAACACAACCAAAACCAAAACCAAACCAAAAAACAAAAAAAAAAAAAACCAAAAAAGCCCAACAAACCAAACCAAACCATTCCCCAAAACTAAGGGCCATGTTATGAATCTTTGTTGCCTTTGGCAGAAATGTCTTGTACAGAGAGACACATTTAAAGTAACTGGACTCTTTCAGCAAATAGGTGTATACCGAAGGGGTACAATTTGACTCACCCAAAATTCCACATTATTTCTCTTTAAATTCCAGTGTGGCGTAATAAGAAAGATAGTGACTGGGCTGTATTCAGAAGACTGAGACTCTTTTTTCCCCAGTCACAAAATGTTGTGCTAGATAGAACCTAAAATGATAATGCAGTCCAGCCACTTTACCAGAATGAATATTTACACAAGACATATTTATCTTGTTTGCAGTAAAGCTTTCCCAATGTCCCTAGATAGCCTGGGATATTTGTCAAGTTGCTTTTATCATCAGGTTTTTTTATGATTCCCAGGATAAACTTTCTGGAAATTAAATTGACTTTGTTTTCTTTTATTCTGCCCAACCTTTTACTACCTCGTGTTTCTAAACTCCAAATTTTCAAAGCAGCAGCTGCTTTTAATTATGCTTATATATTAATGCATAGAACATTCCCACTTCAAGTTTCCAGATTGTATTATAAAACAAATAGTCCTAGTGATCTTTACTCTTAGTGCTCTGCTCTAGTCAAACTTTTTGTTTTCAATCATACTGAAAACAATCAGTGGTCCTAGTTTCCACTGTAACAATATTCTACCCATGAAATATTACTGATTTCCGGTTATACTTTGCACATTATTGCCATCCCTCTCTCAAGATACTATCAAGCAAAACTGCAAGACTTTCTTTTATCTAACAAAAATGTCAAGAAAATGATTAAGGTTGTTCTTCTTTACTTTTATTTCTTTATTTATTGTTAATAGGTGCTTTTGATTCACTAAAAGCTTTCCATCCTCTCATCCTCTTATGTTTTTACTCATCTTCACTCTTGTTCTCATCTAGAACAGGCTCTTTCAGCTGTTCTTTCACTACTTCAATCAGAGTGATGGTGGAACTGACTTGGAGTTACTCACCCTCTTTGGCTTGGATGGCAGTTAATTTCATACTTTTACCCAGAACTTCACCACAGGCACCTGATTTTCCCAGTACATTTGTGAACTTCTTTTTCCAGTGATCATCACTAGCACATTTCACCTCAAATGTGAATGTAAACAATGACCACTGAACTAGAGAGAGCACAAGAGGGGGTAAGCATGTACAGTGGTAAAAACCCATTAATTCGGTTTCTTTCACGACATCTTTATCTCTAACACTTACAATTGAAATGTAAAAGGTCTGGTTATCACCCACAGGCCACAGCTGGAGACAAAACATCTCCCTCTGCAATGATATCCATGACTGGCACTTGCTTCAGGGTCAGAAAGGGATCCAAAGGTTGCTTTTTTTTTTGAACATGCCCTTTTAACATTGGCCTTTTAGCTCAGAAATACAATAAATACAAACTAGAAAATATCTTTGTTTCCCTAATGAAGCTTTCCTAGAAATCCTAGTTATTTTTTTAATCAGAAAATGTTATTGTGTTTATTTAAAATAAATTTTTATTTTTGTCATTTTGGACGACTTTTTGTAAAAGGATTTGATTTCTCCTTATCAAATATCCTTGTGATGTGTTTAGGTTTTCTTCATTTTTGGAAATTTTTAGATTGTCAAAATTATGTTTCAGTTGTTCCTTCTTTTAGTTTTGAAGATGGTGCGGATTTGAGCTGTTAGAATGGGGTAAGAAAGAGGGAGAAAGTAGCAAAAAGAGAGACAGGTAAGAAAAAGCAAACTAATATTTTGAAAACAGGGTTGTTTTCTAAAACAAAAATGTAAACTAAAATTTCCTTACATTTTTTGTTAGAAATCACTAATTAAAAAAACCCAAAACTTTTAAAAATTCAAAATTTTTACCAGGATAGGAATATTCTTCTGTCACTGATTACATTGCAGAGCAATAGCTATAATAAACATACTTCCAAATTGTCACCTTTTCTTTTTCAGTCTCTATTTCCAGGTTTCTCTTTCTTGTCCTCTCATATGACTTCCTTCCTTCTTTCTAGAAATAACCTTATGCTTCTCATCTCTGTAAGCTTTTAGAAAACCTCTGTCCACATAATACCTTTCCATACCTTGGCTTCATCACCTTTAATACTTCCTGCTTCTCTTTGTTTTATTGCTTATTCCTTGCTCTTGTGCTGATTCTCTAATTCCTTCAACTCAACATTCATTCTTCACTTGAGTCTCCTTTAGCTATGTGCTCAGTAGAAAACACTATATTCATTCCTATTGGGACTGGCTGTCTTTTGTCACCTGCAGTCCAAATCAAACTATTTATACCTTTGGGGCACAAGGCAAAAGGGAAAATAAATCTTTCTCTCCATATATGCAACTCATTAATCTGTGTCATTGCTTTTTCAAATTCTAACTTATTCTAACATGGTGGACAGCAAGCAAAACACCAAAGTGCAACACTGCTGACAGATACTGGTGTGACATACTGGCTAGATGTGGTAATGCAGAAGCACAAGCTACTCAGACAGTTGCATTCTTCTACTCAGAAGTCAGTACAGAGCCTCCAACAGCAAGGAACATAACTGGAATGATGTGAGTAGGATTGTTGCCAACCAGAGTCGCTTTGCAACATGCTGTGCTTCATCCCTTTCTGGGTGAGAAGGTTTCCTTGCAGCAAATCTATACCCACTGATTAGCCAAGAAGTTAATTTCCAAGACCAGGAATGGGCTTGTCTGAATTACTAAAGGGAGCAATATGAAGCCTTTCATTTTCCATGGTCAGTATGAATGGGAAAGCAGAATAAATTAGGATGTGAGAGTCTTAATTTTTTCTTTTCTCCCTGTGGTAGATTTTCATTTCATGTTTTTATTTCAAGTGATAAGAGAGTCAACTTTGATGCCAATGATCTCAGAATAGCAACATGGGACCCATCTCAGTGAATGTCTCTAGGTACAGCACAAATAGTAAGTAATGATGTTGGCAATATCCAAATTTCTAAGAGAATTTTTGGAAAAATTATCACGACGATTAAATGCAACTTCTAATTTTTTAATCAGTTTCTCGCAGACATCAATGCACAGGTGCCTTGACCTTAAACTTAGGTAATTATTATAATTAAAAAGCTAATACGCCATTCACAAATGTCTGCTGTACTATCTCTATTGTCTACAACTTATTATTCTGCATGTAGTTCCTTTTCTGCTACTTGTTTCTTTGGAACTCATCCAAGATTTGCTTAGTTACTGTATTGGTATTTTGTGCTCTGCATCCTATGACTTATGGGTTATTCAAGTTTTAGAGAGGTATTTTCTATATCCATTCACGGACATTATTCATCTTATATGTAGCAAATATAATACTCTTGTAATCAATCATTACTGCTAACTCCCCAGATAAAAACATCTTTTCTTTATTATGTTAAGCAAATTAGTCAAATGAATGTTTTGTAAAACTTGCTGTCTTTTTTGGTCCCTTGGCTCCCAACCTGTCTCACTCCTCTTTGTTACTTCCTTTATCAGTGAGCACTACCCGTATCACAGAATCACAGACTGGTAGGGGTTGAAAGGGACTCTGGAGATAATCGAGTTCAACCCCCCTGCCAAAGCAGGATCACCTAAGGCAGGCCACACAGGAACATGTCCAGACAGGTTTTTAAAGTCTCCAGAGAAGGAGACTCCACAATCTCTCTGGGCAGCCTGTTCCAGTGCTCTGTCACCCTCACAGTAAAGAAGCTTTTCCCGATGTTGAGGTGGAACTTCCTGTGTTCCAGTTTGTGCCCACTGCCCCTTGTCCTATCACTGGACATCACTGCAAAGAGACTGGCACCAAACGTAGTATACCTTAGCTGTATTTACAAGACTCTTTGGTCTTATTAATTTTGTCACCAGAATAAAGTCTATGCAAATGAAAGTCTTGGTCAGTGTGGCTGCTGAACTGTAACTTTTTCCAACCTAAATTTCTGTCCAAATTAATTTCACATGGCTTTAGTTGGGGAGTAGGAGGGAGGTACACACTCTGAAGACAGATACTTAATTTCAGGTTTTTTTAAGAAAACTAATTTGCTGGTTAAAAGAAAGCAGTAGTTCTCTCCTAGTTTACCCTACAAGTCATCTCAGACAGAAGAAAGATTGGTTCAATTCCTTCTTCTGCCTGAGGGGTTTTGAACCACTTCTCCTGGAAGAATGTTTAACTACCATATTAAAGAATTTTCATACTCTGGGATAAAGACTCTCTCAATCTCTCCTGCTGGTACTATTCCACTTGGTTTAATATACTTAAATATTCTGAGAGACAGTGAAAATGACTCAATAATCTGAGGTTTGGGGTACTCATGTGGAAAATGGGTCCTCAGGGTTCAAGTTCTTGCTTCAATAAATATCTAAATATTTTTAAACAAAGCAGAACTGTAACAGCAAAAAATGAAGGAGCTTAAACCAACGCAACACACAACACAGTCTCAAAAGCATTCTCATGGACAGTGACAACTGCTGAGGAGGAAAAAGGGTGAAGCCCAGGCCTTCAACAGATGAAGCACATGACAAAGAACAGGGATTCACTGATTTTGTGAAACTAGCATGGACAACTGTTTTGTTTTTTTTTTTTCAGTTGAGAACTGTTCAGCTGCTATATAGCAACTTGCTGATAATTTTAGCATGACAGAAAATGTATTTTAGTTCAAAGAACTTGCAACAATGTTCATAAACCTTAATTACACTTGTGGATTTTGTGTTTTTTGGTTTTTTTTTTGGTTTTTTTTTTTTTGGTAATTGCAGCAATAGTAAAATATATGTCCTTACTTAGGAAGCTTGGGAGGAGGGAGGTATTTCTGCCAAACTGTATTCTCAGAGGTTAGAGTTCAGAAGATTTTATCATAGAAAATAACTACCAATGTGGGATGGCATGCAGGGCAAGAAGTAAACAGAAAAGAAGCTGAATTATAAATCTACAACCACCTTTATAACTGACCTTTTTAGTGAAAAATAAGAATTGCTGCTTAACGTATCTGTTGCTCTTCTGTACAACAGGTGAAGGATGGATACCCACTTTGGAGATATAACCTGAAGTTCCATTTCCTGTGAAGTATAGATCTTAAGGTGAAAATACATAATGGTTATTTTTTTTATAACACATATAGAAACAATTTGAAAAATGACATTTTGGTATAATTTCTGTGGAATAAATGAACACACAGAGAGATCTGCTTCTGCTTCATAACAGCTTAAGGACTTGCTTGTCAGACACTTAAGAATATGTTGAACTTAAAACCTAAGTGCAGTCCACAAAGACACACATTTATAATGCTCGACAACAAACACCACAAATTATGTGTGCTACTCTACTGAAGAAACAGTGTAAGAAACATCAAATCAATCTGTAGAAAATTTACTTCTGTCATGTTCCTGAATGTTCCTCCCTCAAAGATGGGTGCTTTTAAAAAAAAAACCCCAACTATATCTTTTTAGAAATCGTATTTTCTTTTATCCATAAAGAGTTCATTAATTAAAACAAGCCAAAATTGTCAGCAGAGATGCATCTGTTACTCTTAGGATTCTCCAGGACAAATCCTGTTTTGGTGACGTCTGTCTTACTATTGTTCTAATGGAGCAAATGGCTAAAGACCAAGTTGTTTCTGATGTATATGTGTTATATATGCAATTAAGTCTTGCTATAGTGAAGAATGACTGTCAGCATAGATTATTTTAATGGATGTACAGTATTACTTTAAACTAAGTCTTCACCATCTGTTCATCTTAATTATAGATGCAAGCCCAACATATCTTACATTAGCATCAGAAAATGGGGATGTATCAGTGACTGAAATGTCCATATATATTCTTTGTGCAATACTGCATGCATCTGTGCCATTTTTCGTCTCCTCTTCCAAGCAACACAAATTGGGAAGTGGGGAGGAAAGAAGTGGGAAGGAAAGTGCTTATTCCTCACAGATAATTTTCTGGCATGGCTGAATATTTTTTTCTGGCAAACAAGGATTCATTATAGAAGACTTCAATATATTATGCTTCAGAATGCTTTCCAAAAGTATGTACTCTACTTGCACTCATACCTCATTCTAGCACTTTCTGTCTGCCAGATAAGCAAGGAAAATGAAAGAGCCAACACATGCTAATGCCATCTAATAAACCATCAAAAAGCAGGTAAAAAAATATGCAGGAATATTTTGAGTTTAGCCAAATTAAGACATAATGAAGTAAAGATTAAAAAATACAACTCTACATTTCTTACACAATATTATCTTTTAATGTACCAGGTGAAAATCCATGTCTATAATTTGCTGCAATTTGGCAGCTTGCTAGTAGATGTTTGGTTCTAGAAGTGTGCATCTTTATGTGAAGCAGCACTACAACAGTTAAGACCAAGTTAAGCTTACTGATTTTTAAATACTTTGCCATCCCCTTGCTGACTAAGTTTCTTTGGAAACATATTTTGCTCTGTGGGTGCCCCAGTCAAGATCACTAATCCAAATTTGAGGGTGCTTGCCAAAGGGTCCAAGGGCACATCACTACTTGATATATGGCTTGAGGCAAACTGATGAGCCAGAGAAAGAAACTGTGCCCACTGGTGTCACTGTGAGTGGGTTGGCTCAAGAGAATTTACTGCAGTATATAATGAAGTATGTATACTAATTCTTATTGTTGATTTCACAGCTTCCTGACAATTTCATATAATACCTATTTTGTAGGTAGTAAAACTGTAATGTACACAGATTTAACTTACATTGTAACTATATCTGAGTTCTGGGCCAAAATAATCCAAATGAAATCATCATCAGCATAACACTGAAGAAAGATATTGATAAACAATGCTTCAGATTCCTAATCCTGGCTTTTAAGAGAGATTCCAGCCTTCACAGTGCTGGACTTTATGACACTATAAACTAGTTTGCTTTTCTGCCAGAGGTCTAACACTATAAACAAAAATAAGGCCAGAGCTAACACAGTAGGTTCTTCTCTCTGGCTAAGCCTCTAGATATTTTTGAGTTCTACCTCTTGCTCTCACAGGACCAGATGGCATCCAGATGTTTTTACTGAGAAACTCTGGCCCAGTTCCACTTGTAAAACGCTTTGCAGGCTTATATGGAAGTTAAGAGTTTGTTTTCTCAGGCAATCTAGACATTGTTCAGGGTGATAGAACATGTATCCTTGTAGGATTATGTCCCCCAAGGAAGGGAAACTGAGTGATAATTATAAGGCAGCATTTTGAGAGACTAATTTGTGCCAAAAAA